>DVZL01000191.1:0-27034 GCA_018236625.1 Lasaia peninsularis
AATAATATTAGACTAAATTAAAAAGGTTATTACTTTCATATAACCTGTATATATTTTTACTTCGATTGAATATGGTCGGTTCATTATTGTCACGCAGTAAAAATATTTTTTTGGTAAAAGAAGTTTGTTTACAAAAATTATCGCTTCTCGTGACGGGAAGTATAATTATTCTATTGAATATAAATCTCCCCGACCCGTATTATTTTTAATTTGATTTTTTTAGGGACCATATTGAATTTAGGGACCATAAAAACAGGACGAAGGCAAATCCAAAAATCATCAAAATTGGACCAGCCGTTTTAAAATTCTAAATGGTATAAATAACGTGATTTTGTTTAATATATTCATAGATACTATATTTATGAATCCATAGTTTAGAATGTATATTCTTATGCTAATTCTGTTGCTAAGCAATTAGGCCTAATAGTCATAGTGAGTTGTTTTTATTCCCCCATAAATTGAAGACATCGAACATAATATATACATTAATGTGTAACTTAACATATAAAGTAGTTTAGAACTTAGCGGGATTCAATATATAATAAAAGTATCCAAACAGCAATAAACTGTTAATTTGAAATGTCAAAAAGAAATGAACGCAATTTTTTCATCATTATTAAATTTCGTGCACATATTGAGTAAAATGAGCTAATTTTTTATAATTTTGTTCAGATGAAGCGCTCAAGTGAAGTATTCATGAATTAAATAAATCTCACTTCCATCAAGGATGTTACCTACCGCTTTACTTAATACCCTGACATGACTGACTATGACCACTTATGACTATTTTGGACTTCATGCTAAATAATAAAATTTGACTAATGGCATGGCTAAAAAATCTGACAAAGTTACCTAAGTATATGAAAGTAAATGACAAAAAAGTAATTGAGTGATGTATCAACACTCAGGACAGACTCTTTGCGATACAAACTTAAAGTGTCTAAGAAAAATGTGTTATTTTGGGACATGGGACATTTTATTCTTTTTTGGGGCTTCGGGCATCCTACAAAATGACAGGAAAACTCGGATGAATACGGACTATTTGACAAGGCTTACTGAGGCAAGAGCGGCAGGAATTAATAAGATTGGTAGTAAAAGAATATCTGGATTACAATCCTAACAAAGATATTCTATCCCCAATATTAAACATCTTTAATCTCATAAGTTGACAAATGACTTACCCGGTTAGGGATCCACCGCCACCGGATAGACACCATCGGTGCTGAAGGTGCGCCGTAAGCCCTGTGGTCGGCCTGTTAAACCTTATGTGTAAGGCTCCCAGCAACCTTACTCTTCGGACCGAATGACGACAATGTCATTATGGCGGCAGGAATAGGTGAGGCGGTAGATCCCTACCTGGACAAGTTGCTTCACAGCACTCTACCACCAGTGGTTATCTTGGTAGAGGCCCAGTTAACCTATGCTCGTCTCCTACGAGCTACCTGGTAGGAAGGCAGTTGGTCTATTCAAGTTGTACACAGAGGACCCGGACTAACAAGGAGAATATCGACACAACTATCAAAAGCTAGATAATTTGACATTTTAACAAAAAATATTAAATTTTCCACAGCTTAGTCCATTTTTAACATTGTGTTGTTCCAATATAACTAATCTGTCTAATAGTTTTGTATAATAGCTATAATTATGGTTGTGATTTTTTTGCATGTGAAACTACCATTAGCCGCTTATAGTTTTGAGAAGGTTGGCGACATTGTTTCCGAATTTTGTGGTAAATAATTATTGTATTATTCACGCTTTAAAATAATATATTTATTTCCGGGTTTTTAATGTTATCATTGTATATTTTATTTTGTGACTAATAATACTTCCGTGATTTTGAGGGCGATAACCATTAGAAGCTGGTAGTGTCACAACGAATGTTCTAGCACGCAACATAGTTGTTCGCAAGTTATGTCTTTTAGGGTTCCGTAATCAAATAGTAAAATGGAACCCTATTACTGAGACTCCGTTGTCCGTCTGTTTGTCTATCTGTCTGTCTGTCAGAAGGTAGGATCGTCAATCGTCAATCATGATAGCTAGATATGTGAAATTTTTACAAATGACTTATTTCTGTTGCAGCTATAACAACAAATATTTACTAAAAGCAGAATAACTTAAACATATAAAGGGTGCTCCCATACAAAAAACTTAGTTTTTGGCGTTTTTATAGATTAGTAGCGACCCGCCCCGGCTTCGCACGGGTATACTATACATGTTATATACATAAAAACTTTCCTTTTGAATCACTCTATCCATTTAAGAAAACCGCATCAAAGTCCGTTGCGTCGTTTTAAAAATTTGAGCATATATAGAGAAAGTGACTTTGTTTTATACTATTTAGTGATTAGGAACTCTTCGTACGCGAGTCCGCCTCGCACTTGCCCGGTTTTTATTTTAATCACTCAAGAATGACATCTTACTCATTAACTCTTTAAAATGGGTCGATAGGTAGGTTTCTGTCTAGATGTTACCCGCAACTATATCGGGGCATAGTTACAGGCAACATTTTCTGAATTTTGAAGATGATTAAAAGGGACAAATTTGTACGAAAATTAATTCTGATATTTCTGGCTCTAAAATAAGCTTAGTTCTGTTATTTCTGGCTTTAAATAAGCTCAGTACTTTTCAGTCAAAAAAACTTAGTTCTGGTTCTAAAATTCGCCTACATTAACATCTTTTCTTAAATGTTTTTAGGATTTCCTGATTAAAAAAAAATTGCATTTAAGTACTCTTTCATGTTTATTAGTATTTACAATTTAGCCCCTACAGCAATTATAAGTAAAAATAAGAAGTATTCTAGGTGTAGAATAAAATGTTTTTCTACTGCGGATTCGCGTAAAAATTCTGAGTCGACAATATTAGTAGAAGATTATTAGTATTAATCAAAGTATATTTTTTTAGAAGTAAGATGCAAGAATGACTTTAAATTACATACCTATTATATTGCATAAGTAATCTAGGCAAGCGAAAGTATTGACACACAACTAGTCGTATTACAGAAAACCTGACGAAATTCTGCAAATGTGTAAAAGTTGAAAATATGAGATTTTTTTAACAAATTTAATAAATTTCCCTTATTATAACGACAGCCATTTAAAAAATATTTAAAAAGTAGCTGATGTTGTCCTGTCTGAATGTTTCTGCGCATTGTTCTAAATTTCTTTTCCCATAAAATTGTTCAATGGAATATTCGAAAGTTATAAAAAAAAGATAAATTAAATTGGTTAAGTACCTACTAATAGTTTTCTAATTTTCCAGTTATAGCGTGACCGAGGGCAATAGGGATTCATCTGAAATGTGCCTATACATTTATTTACACGTCATAAAATTTACCCAGAGATTGAGGTGGTGGCAGGTTAGGGTTCGCAGCGCACATGCTGCGGAGATCTCTTATTCCTCTTTCCAACTCTCCCGCGTGCTCCCCCAACTCCTGCTTAATGACTTCCGCCTGTTTGGCAGATGGCCCTTCTAGGAAAGCCATACTTCACTTCACTATAAAACTTTTGATTGCAAAATATCTATTAATGTCTTACGCAGCGAACTCAAGTCGAGCAAGGGCAAAACTGCTGGCGTATTGTAATTCAGGCTCTTTTATAAACGCGGTCTAACGCGTTCTAACGTAGGGTTGCGAATTTTTTACTTTTTAATATTATGAGCTTTTAATTTCTGATTGAATTTTGTTGGGATTAAAACAATGTGACAGTTATATTTCTTTCGTTTTAAAAGAAGTAAAGTAATACTTTTTTTACTAGGTACGGCTTTACGGTTTTAAATAAAATTGTTATTAAATTAATCAATAAAAAATGTTTTTAAATCTTATCAAATTCTGAAATAATTATATGAATTGTATTAATATATTAACCATCAGTGGCGTGCCTACCGCTGCATAAATGAAATGGGATCCCCTGGTCACAGCAGCCGATCTCTGAGTGTAAGCAAAAATTAGAAAATTTTTGTCCACAATGCTATATTATAAAGTTTCGGCCAAGCCGTGGTCATGCTTCCCTGAAAAATTATTATATATTTATCCTTAGTTTGACTGAACCAACCCTCCTCTCCCTTCCCGATCCTAGCCACTCTAGAACTTTCTAAGATAGCTGCATTCTTAAATTAAATGACAGGAGTCGAATTCAAACAGATTCGAAATATTTTGTTAGTTTTAGTCTAGATTTTGTATAATGAGTTTTACCGTATGCTGCTTGACTGAGTATTATTAGAAATTCTAAGTATGATAGCTTGTTCTGTAGGTATCATGAACAGGAGAAGTTAAAGTACATTGTTAAACAATAATTTTTTTCTGATATTGGAAGACAAACAAGCAGACGGATTTCCAGATGGTAAGAAATACACGTCGCCTATAGACACCAAAGGTGGAAATGGTGCATTGCTACTATGTATTAGTATGTATAATATATATTATTGCTATGTATAGTATATATGTTGGCCAATATGTATTATCCCTAAAAACTAAATTCAATGTTCCATTAAACTACTAAAGAGTACGAAAAAACATGTAAAAACATCAGTTTTCCAGAAGGCTGTTCTATATTTTTTTTTGGAGGAAAATCTTGAATTTTTAACAACAACCCCTTAAAGTTAGCTATTACGATATCAATTCTTGATAAAATAAAGAGCTGGTATAATTTAATAAAAATTACAATTAAAAAGAGCTGGTATAATTTAATAAAAATTACAATTAAAAAGTGTGCTTAAATTAATCAAAATAAAAAGTGAATTTCGGATAAAACTCCTTAATTAAAAATGGTTTTGAAACTCATTTAGCCACGAACCATTAACCTGATAACGGGTAACGATCTCATCAGCGCTGTAATAGAACCAGTGACGTCATGGCATGCAGCGATCGATTTTGATTGACACACGGCCTAATGTTCCGCAATGTACTCATTAATATTTAAAGTTATTTATTAGCCGACTTCAAATTCTCATCCTATTTTTTGCCTTATGTTCCACAATTCAAATATATATTTATTAATATTGCACGTTTGATATTTAAGATACTTTTATTTATTTAACGATTTTAAGTTTTCATCTGCCTTTTTGCATTTACAATATTTATATTTACTGACTTTAAATTCTTATCGTAATTTGGCCTAATGTTTCGCAATTCGCGTATTCTCGTTAACATTGCCTGCTTAATATTTATAATAATTAAAATAACGATGTTATTTTTATGTGAGAAAGGAAACTGTATAGTGAAATGGGTTACTACTACTCATTCTAATATTTAAGCGGGTTCCTCGTATTTTTGTACAGAATTTAACACAAATCACTTTTTATAAAAAATCAACTAATTAAAAGTAAAAACTCCAAGCGGGTGAAGCCGCCGAAAATTGCTAATTTACAGATAAAACTATTAAGATTACAGTTTACAGTATTATAAGTTTCAGCGCCCAATTCGTTAAGCGGTTTTTGAAATATTAATAAAAAACTTATTTTCCTAGATGACATAGGAATTAAATTGAGGTCGGTTATTTTCAGTTTTGTGAGTTCAAATTATGTCATTTAATAACAGCTTTGTAATATTATAAATTAAGAAAACATTTTACATAAATAACGACGGATAATGTATTTAGTCGTAATTAATTTGGACCCTTTGATTGTATTGAGCAACGGTTTGTCTTTACCGTTTAAATGATTTATTGGACTGTTTCTGAGCAACTGACTTCACTATTAAAATTAATATTTATTAAGAGAAATGTAGGTCACAATATCTTTTCTTATTATATGAACTCTACACTTGTAGACATTGTCTCGACGTATTTATTCAGCGTCGTAGAAAAAGTAATAAAAAGTCTGATCACTATTGTTTAAGGACGTAGTTAAAAACTCTAGCCTTGTTTCAATTCCGTTTATTTAATTTAATGGCAAAAAGTAAATGTTTTTCAAATGTATTAAATGCTTTAATATAAAAGCATCGAAAATGTAAGTTTTTGCGACATAATGAACAATACAATATTAAAAAAAATCCTGTGCTTGGAATTTTTTTAGCGTTTTTTAAAGAAAGTAAAACTCAACCCAGACACAGTATGAACCCATTAGCAGTTTAATATATGTTCTATGTCATGTTCAAGTTATTTTCAATGTTTATTTATATACTAACTTTCTATTAATTATATTATTCTTTCTTTATATATAACTAAAAAAAAGTAATTTACAAAGACGAAATGATAACCCAATAGAAAAGTCCGTTTTTTACAGTTTTACTGCTTTTAAAATATTATTCCTTAAATTAGGCATCTACCCTAGTGATGCACGTTTTTATTGTCGATGGATTTCAGCCGATAAAAAATAATCTTAAAACTCTTTACTCGTTTAAAGCTTCTTATTTTATTTGATAGGTCCTTTTGATTCCAAAAGTTGCGAAATAAAAGTTGTAAAAATGGGTGTAAACCGTTAGGCGCGTTGGGTTCCGGGTTCAATACCCAGGTCAAGCAACTTTTTTAAAATGTTTTTTAGATTTTTTCTGAGTAAATTTGGATTCCGGGATTGGAATGTGCCCAAAGTGGCAATAGGCTTGCCACCTATCACATCAGTGCCATATTACCTTATCAGATCGTGGGTATTCTAGTATAAGCTACTGGACTTTCGAGTCGTGGATATACTGGCACACCTCTGCCTACTTCTTCGGGGATAATAGGCGTGAAGGTACTTTTTGTCTCATAAATTTTATAGCATTTGGTTAAAAACTGTCTGAAATATGACTAAAAACAAAAAAAGTTATTTACCTAGTTAAAACAATAATGAATTTGAAGTCGGTTTTTGCAGTTTTACTACGTTAAAACCAAAATTATAAAATCCAATTTGGTGATGAAATTCCTTAATTAAGAACTTCAAAACTCATTTACTTACAAACAAGAAACGACTGAAGCTTCGACGTCGGTGCTATATCAAAGTCACTTGCAACGGTCATTTTAAATTCTCACATAACTAAATAAATTTTAACCTTATTATATTTCAGTGGCGCAGTAAAAAAATATAATTACTCCCTTATCTACACTTGAAAATGGATTAAAAACTTCTCATAGATCTTTTAAAGAAAAAAAATAATAAAGGTTAGACAGAGGTACATATTATGCATCATGATTAGCCGACACGTGAAGTGACAAATGGTAAATCCGTCGCATTATTAGCCACAAATCCATTCCCAAACATCATTATGTTTTTCAGATAACTTATAGAATAATTTACCCTACACGAAAATCGAACTCAAGACACCAAGCTTCAAAAAATTAAACATGTGATGACTTGTAATATCAACTTTGGTGTCTGAAATTAATGTTTATTTTATTATTTTTAACCATGAAGCAATTGATATCGAATAAATAAATATAATTGTCAAAAACACTTAAAGATCGGTTTTTAAAGGGATAACACATTATACATAATAATTATTAAATACGTATCTGTATTTTACCGACTTGAAAAAAAGGAGATAGTCAACTAAGTAGTAATCGCGAAATAATTAATGTAAAATACACAAAAACAAACTTTTTTTTGTGTTTTTTACATTTATTTCGAGATTATTCTTACAATTTCTGATATTATGTAATAATTCTTAAACTATATGAAAAGTTTTGCTTCAGAAACAGCTCCATATAGCTAAATTTACTGGCGATTGAAAAAAAAATCATTTACTTTGAAGAAGTCACAATGAATTAAAAGTCGATTTTTGCAGTTTTACAACATCAAAACTATGTTATTATTTTTACAACTAAACTATGTAAAAAGTATGTTATGTAATTACACAAAATTAATAAATAATATTCTTACAATATATAAATGAATTAAATATTAATTCCCTTTCGTATATCAATGTTTATATCCTATTAATATTATAATAGCTAGAGTTTGTATGTATGGATGTTCGTTACCCTTTCACGAAAAAACTACTTGACAGATTTGGAAGAAACTTTACAGTAAGAAAGCTTATACATGAGAATCCATGATATATAATAGGCTACTTTTTACCCGACTACATTTAAAAGTGGGTATGTTTTTACGCAATAAATAGGTATAATAAGTCAGAAAAAATCCTGTTCTTTGAAAGTTATCTATGTTATTAGAGCAATTAACGCAGACGAAGCCGTAGATGGAAAACTAGTATACAATACATATTTTTGTTTGAAATAGACAAAAAAATAAAAAAATAACATAATATTGTTAAAATTATAAACCATATAATTTTCTAACTTATAAACATTAGCCCTAAATTAATAAGTGCATTTTGGAATTTCATGCAGTGTGGAAGCGTCTTTAGCTACCGAAACTAAAGTATGATGATTTTTAATTTTTAATTCTACCCACACTTTATAAATTACTCGCTGTAGAATAATTATAATTGTAAGTTTATAAAATATATAATATAATTTATTTCTAAGTAATTAATTTTAATCTTAGAGGAATAACAAATATGTTAAAACATAAACCGGAATTATTGGACAGCAAGGATTATTTAGTGCACAAAGCTAATAGGTAATCTTATTTGGACAGGTTATAGAAGTGATCCGACATCCGACGGAGAGAGTCGACAGCGGCCGAGGTTCCGGCTCGGGGAACGGACCAGCTGATGAGGAGCGATACCGGGAACTTGTTAAAGAAAACGAGGAGCTACAAAAGCTTATAGCGCAGGTAAAGAGATAATTCCTCTTAAGTATCTTATACTGTAAAATTAAAAAGAAATACCGTCACACGTTCACCGAAAGGGAAGGCAGAGGAACATATGCACGCAAGATTAGCCGACGATATTAAGGTAAATGTATTTAAGTAAGAAAAACTTAATGGTGTGTTTCGAACCTGAACTACTGAAATGGAAATCCGAAGTATCAGTTTAAGTGAATAAATAATAATTACTCTCAAAGCAAAGAGTTCAACCTCCCTGCCTGCCTACCAGGCAGTTCATATTTTAAATGAAAAATATGTGTACTTTTTCACATATTACATATATCGTGGTCTCTTGTGTAGCATAGATTATCACCCTCCCAACCAGCCAGCTTGAAATAGATTACTACCAAATAGACTAGTGGTAGAGAGCTGTACAGGAGCTTGTCCGATGATCCACCGCCTTACCAATTCTCACCGCCATTATGACATTATCGTACTCCAGTCTGGTAGTGTAGTCGGTAGATTTACACATTAGTCCTAAAAGCTCGTCTATGAGAGAGCGACGTACCTATAACATAAGAATAATTTATTTTGTTCACAAAATTGCACATACTTTGAAATTATACGATCACTGCTTCCTAAATTAGGTAAATACCTGTCCTATAGAATAAGCAATGACATTTGCACAATTTTTTACAGATGAGTTTTGCGTTTATTTATCTATATGTATTTATTTGTATAGGTTTTCTACATCACAATAACTTAGCCTCAATAATACTCCGTCACAGACTTTTCACATATTATTCTGTTGAAATTAAAAATTTCCAATTTTTTGTTTATCTTATTATATAAGTAAGGTCCAACAAATGGTACAAACTGTGATTATATTCTTCTCGCGTTGCAATAATATTATGCGATTCAAACATCTACGGTTTTTATAGGTCAAGGTTATATTCCACCAAAAAAAAACCGTGTGTTTGTTCGCTGTCGTATGTCACAAAAAAGGGACCAACATGTTGACAGACTTTTCACCTATTACATCGTGAGATCTAGACTCGTGGGGTAATCGTGGGTGTATAAGCATACACCTGCCTACCTCTTCGGAGATATAAGCGTGGGGATATTTATTTATTACTATTATTACTGACAATGTTCATAAACTTTATATTGCGAATATTAAAATAGTCACTACGCTAAGTATTTCTTTACGTCGTGTTAGCATAAATTAAAATTATTTTTGCTTATAAAGAACAAAGTTAAAATACAAGGGCCGTGATATACCGTTGCCTAAAATCCCTTTTGTAACATTTTTACCCAAACAATGCAGCTTTTGTCCGCTTAATACACTTAACTAGCTTTTTATACTGTTTTTAGTGAATTATCTTTTGTTAATGTAAAAATAACATGTTCATTTAATTAAATTTATCTTTGCTCATTATTCGTCCATAAAAACTACTTTCTGTGAGCTATTAGCAAAAAACAATCCAAACACGCTTCATTGGATCTTTATACACAAAAACTCAATACAAAATAAGGTAATAATTCAAAAACCGAAATATTTTATTATTCAATAAAGCTAGTCTCTGTCTAAGCATATATTTTTGTTATTCTTTTCTTTTCATGATACGTCGCTTCTACTTAACTCATGACAAAAAAACAGATAAACAAACAGAACCACACTTCAAACAGAATAAAATTATTATCTATTAAAGAAATTTTACAATATAGATTTTTTGTGATTTATAGTTTAGAGTTGTTACCTTATAAAAGACTAGGTTTTCGCCCGCGGCTTCGTTTCTCCGTTTTTCCGACTTATAATTACTTATAGCGTAAAAACATACCCTCTTTTTAATGTGTTCGGTTAAAAAGTATCCTATGTCCCTTCTCAAGGACAACTATATCTCTGTACTGAATTTCATCAAAATCGGTTCAGTGGCTTAGGCGTGAAAGTGTAACAGACTGACAGACGTGCAGAGCTACTTTCGCAATTATAATATTAGTAACGATAACTGAACTTAAAAACTATAATAAATAATGAATAACTTAAGATTTATTAGCTTTATATCATTATATTATAATTTATTATATCATTAAATAACCTCTAAGCTAGAAGTACATATTAATTATTATTACTTTCATTTATGTTTTATTTTTGGTCTTAGTATTAGTAAAGTTGGTATGTTTTTCCCTTTAAATCCTTAGTTTATACACTATTTATTTCTTATTATTTTTTATCCTAAGTCAGTTTTTGCTATATTTTGTTTTTTATATTTTGTTTTTTTTTTCTTATAATATTATGCGTATATAAAGTTTTTAATAGATGATTAATATACACAATACACAATTGAATTATTTGCATATAATATACTTATCCCTATAAATCTTTAGTTTTTACATTTTTTATTTGTTTTTTTATCCTAAGTAGCCGTAAGAGATAAGCTTGCATTTGGTACTATTTTGTATATTATTTGTGTACAAAGAAGCATCAAACATTCTACACAAAGCACTTATATTCGCTAATGTGATATATGAAGTAACAAATGACATTATCCACATGTTCCTCACTAACCACACTGTTAAAACTACGATATAAGTATTATCTCCCTGGGCCAAAGCCAAAACCGCAGCCAAAATGGATCAAAGTTGCCGAACAACACTTCAGCATTCGCGTATCACATTAATTCATCATAGAACTTAACTGTTGCGGCTTTTAACTTACTTTGTGAGCGTATTCATATTGCACGGTATTCGGGATGTTCCAACCACGAACGCTTTAAGTCTATGATCAAAATGTTTATTATTATTTACAGTAAAGTTTCCACTAATAAAGTTCTTGAATTTAATGCACTTTAAAAGCTCTGTTTGACCAAACTTTATAGCCATCTGGTTCATAAACGTGAAGTACTAGAGAATATATCATATTGCAAGTGTAAACATGACTTTATAATATTCATTATAAGGTCAAGTCCACACTGTTATCAATCGGTTAGATCAATTTGTGTGATTTATCCTAGGATCTAACCCCAAATGACCACAGCAAACAGGTGGTTTTCCTTATTTCTAGAGACAATCGTTTCCTATAGCCCAGTGGTTAATATTTCGGACATCCATTCCGGTAGACCAGATTTGAACCCCACAATGTACGGTGATGATATACGACGTGGAGTTCTTATAATTTAAGTACATTTTTTGAGCGCTCTTAAGGTGCGGATTATCCTTCAAAACGTCATGAAAAACCTGAAATCGTATATTCGAATTCCACGTTATCTAGGAATGAGTCTGGTTTCCCTTTTGGATTGCAGAAGTCAGATACTAGATAGCAATCGCCTGTAGAAAATGGCGCCCTTATAGAATTCCTTTAGATTAGTACCATTTCTATATTAAACCTCCTATCTTATATATGGTTATATATATGGTTTGATATCGAAATGGTATATGTCTAGGACGAAGGAGTTTTGTTATCTAACATTCATACCAAAAAAATATATATTTTCACGCCATTTCCCTGTAGGATTAGGCAGAGGTACATATCCACCAACAATTAAGCGAGGATATTATGTCCAATTATGTGACAGATGGCAATTGGGTAGCCATCTCGGGCATAAATGCATTTAAAAGAACAAGGCAAAAAATCAAAGAACAAGTTGCCTTGTCCGGGAATCGACTACGCTCGAGCACACACACAAGCGTGTAATTTTTAATAATAATAATAATCTATTTTTCATTAAAAAGATATAAGCAGTACACAAATATTGGAATCATTCTTTTAGATTCATTACGCCTGTGTCAGAAGATTTCGATCTTCTAAATTAATTTTTTTTGCTTAATTAAAATTACAAAACAATTAATTAATTAAAATATTTAATGTAAACTATAAATATAAAGCACGTGATTTACTTTTAACTAGTGACGGTATTTTACTCATATCGGAATTAATTTTTAAAATGAGTTATATGTGTGTATGTGTGTGTGTGTGTGTGTGTGTGTGTGTGTCGGGTAAAATTTGCTTACTTATTGTTACAGAAGGAAGAAAGGATTCGGGTATTGAAACAAAAGTTAGCTGAGCAGGAGGCGGCGGCCACGGACGGTGTTACCCAAGGTACAGCGGTTATTGCGGATCTCGCCACCGCCACATCCGACTACGGCACTTCCACCAACTACACCCGATCCTCCCGCGCATCTGTATCCGACCTAGACTTTTCTGAAAGCTACCTTTAAATTTGGAACTCTTTTTTCGAAACTAAAACATTTTATTTTGTAATCCTACCTCAGGCTCACGCGAAAGTGTTTACCATCGATAATTTTTTTTTAATTTTTTGATAATTTTTAGACGAATATTATGAAAAAAAAAGTTTGGATAATCTTAAGCAAAGCCTTAAAAGGAATACCAATTATTATAATAAAAAAAATCAAACAAATACTTGAATACGCTAAATGAGGGTTAGTATGTACAGACAGTCTATTGAATACAAGCAATTTTTCTTCTTTTATACAATTATTATTTCACCTGGATCCCCATTTCTATACTTCTTCTAAATCCAATGCCTTTATGGTAATATATTTTATCATAACGTCATAGAGTTTAAATAATACAAACAAAACTATTTACATACATTTATTTACTGTTTAAATACAGAACCTCATTTTCCGGTGTCGGTAATACATTTTTCTTAAACTTCGTTTAGCCTGTTCTTGTATCAGCCAGCGCACAAGAATAACGTACAAGAAATATATAAGCCAGCATACAAAAAGGACATCGTAGTAGTAATAATATTAACCAACATATAAAAAAATACAACACTGAATATGTAAGTAAATCGGGCGCAGTACTGTAACTTTTATAAAAACGTAAAGTTGTAAAAAACTTAAACAATAAATAAAATAATAATATTAATAAAATACTTTGTAAAGCCAATGACTTTAGAGACCAATTTTTTTGACTGAATTTATTTTTTTAAGTAAATCAAAAGGTCACTTCTATTCATGTCTAAAACTTATTAATATTTTTGTTTAGATTTTGATTAAGTAAGTATTGATGGTAAATATTTACGTGTATGTAATTCGAAATATGCGGTTTTGCTCAAAATATTTGCTTATCCGTTTCTTTTAATTAGAAAAAGTTATATTTTGAATTATGATTGCTTACATAGCTTAGAATTTTTTTATTTGTTATTATGTTCCTTTGATTAAGGACTAATTTTGATCCTTACTCCATTAGCTCGTATTGATAGGTAAAAAATACACATTACATTGCGTTAATATTTTTTCAGCTTAAATATATTATTATTTATGCAACTTTCCGTAGAATCTCAAAATATGTTTTTAGATATTATTTATAAACGGAGGCAACATACATTTTTCTCTTAGAAAATTATAAATTTTAATAATGATGTACTAAAACCATAAATTAAATTAAATTTTAAAACGTAAGCCTAGCTTATGATAGGCAAATAGCTAAAAATCAGCCAAGTGCGCATCAGACTTACGCATGAAAGGTTCCGTACCAATATCTGTGAAATCGCTATTAAACCTCGCTTGTTCTATTGGAGCTTACTCTAAATATTTTTTTGTTAATTGTTAAAGCGACAAAAGAAGTGAATCATCTGTAAAAAAATCAACTTGCAAATACCTATAAAATCCCAGTAACAGACAAATGTACAGGCAGACATACAGGAGACTGAGTAATAGGGTCCCGTTCTAATTAAACTCTAAATTAGATTTACAAAGGATTTCAGTCTCTAAGTCTTAATGAGTCATTACAGAATTTATATTGAACTACAAAAAGAGGTGTATGAAACTATGAAAATGTTTCATCGCCTCTTACTAGTGGTTGCTAAAACTTGATCATCTAAAATAAAAAAATATCTAGGAAAACTGACTTTGATTCATTTGCGTTAACTTCGTGGGAATAAATGAATCTCTTCGCTACATTCAATTAACGCTTCCAAAGTTTCAACTCATCACGTACGTCTATTTGCATATTCAAACATAGCTTTGATTTTATACGAAGACTTGTAAGCATCGTATCCAACGATATTTTGCTAACGAGAATTCGTACATTACTTAACATGTATTACTTTGTTTTGGATCTATGAAATAATAAGCCTTCGCCCGTGGTATTTCCAGCAATGAAAAATAGTTCTCTACTTCACCTTTTTTAATAAAAGTTTGCTTAAATTATAAGTTCCACTACTATAATATAAATAGTGAAAACCCAAATTGTTGAAATAGCTTTTCCGTAATGTGAAAACAATTATACCAAAAACATGCTTTAAGTTTAAAAAGATCTAAGCAAACTACTTTTTTGATATTTTTAACTGTATAGACCGCTCTCTTATGAATTTATAATATGCGCTTTGATTTAATATTTTTATTTTGGCAAGTATCTGATATTTAAAGGATAGATTTTATAAAACCGACTTTGTAATTAGGTTCCCTTTACCCATGGATCCCTAAAAATTATCACAATTCCAAATAAACTGATTTCATCATAATAATGTCTGGCCGTATTTGGTCATTTTTGTTTAAAATTTAAATATTAATTTCTTACAAAAATTATTATTATAAAACTTACATTTTTGAAACTTGACTATTGTTACAGTACCTAATATTCAAATTCATATTTAATAATTTCCGAAATCATTTTAACCCTTGCCCGGAATCATGTTTATTAAATACCACAGATTTAAAATATTTGATTCGGCTGTAAAAGTTTGAAACTTAAAATATTTCAACAGATAATCAAATTCAGATATCTACGTTCTTTAATATCATAATATAAAATGAAGACTTAGAATATCGAAATGGCTGCGTCATGTTGGCGTAGCAAAGCTACGAAAGCGTAGCACCGAGTAGCTCTGTCTACGAAAATATGTCCAGAGAATTTTGTAGACTAATAAAATGGAGAATTTAATTTAACTAGTATTATTCTTGTTATAATAGCGTTTTGACATTAATTCATCTTTATCTTATTATTTGGTTTGAATATTTTAAAAAACTTTGCGGTTAAATTGCTTAATACATAACTTAATTCTAATAAGAACAAATAAAATTAAAATGACTAATTCACGTTTTCGTTAAGGTATTTAAAAATGCTTTGAACTTATGTCATCTAAGCCTTGAGCCATAACGACCTAAAGTAAAATTATTTATGGAAGAATTTCTAAAAGCAAATTGTGTCAAACTTTGAAGGTTCAAACTTGTACATAATTACTATTTATTTATCGAAATAAATAGAAAAAGTAATTTATAAATAAAGAGGTAAGATTACAAAGTAAAAGTATAGGGTTACTAAAGTTTATTTTATAATGCCCTTTCTTGCATTTCCAATGTGACCACAGTGATCGGCTTAAAGCGGACTTTCGATGCTGGCGTCAATGGCGTCGCTGACGCTACGTTAATAATTACGACAGAGCAACAGATACACAATATACGGAACGTTATTCGAACGTAAAGAGAGACGCAACTTGAGTGTCGTTACATTATGCTTCATTATTATATGAATTTAGCTAACTAAAATCTTAATCGTAAATAGTTAACTAAATCTGAAAGTTCTACCCTAGAACATGAAACTTCTAACATTATATTATGCATGTAATTATAATACGTATACGATTTCATATTAAATGAATTGGTGTAAACGAGACATAAATGTGAGGAAACGAAATATTTAATTCACCACACATTAGAGGGGTTAGTGTACACGCATGAGGCCCTCGACCATCCGCAAGGCTCGGGTTCGATTTCCGAAGTGTACAGACATTTGTGTGATGAACTTAGATGTCTGTTTCTGGGTCTATTCATTACATTTATTCTGGTATATATTTTCGGATTTCTATGTATTAGTATCGTTGACTAGTATCTATAACACATGCATATAATTTATTTACTTTGTGTTTAGATCAATAGGTGTAATTTGTTTGAGATATTTATTTAATTTATTAACAACTTGCAAGTTCAAATTGTGCTGTGTCTTAGAGTAGAACTTGTTAAATTGAAACATTTATCAACTAAGAAGGTGTCAGAGAGAGAACTAATTTAGAGACTACGCAAGGGTGACATTTCATAAAATTTCATATATTATGACGCTTTTGACGCTCGCATTGGAAGTCCACCTTTACACCTAATCTCCAACACTACCTCACTCTTACTGACAATCGCACACGTCACGTCTTATTGTATATACCCTACCTTAAAATCTCTAGACTGAATTAGATTTACTAATAGATAACGTAATAATAATTGTAAATGATCTAAAAACTTTTGTAGTTGTGTTCTTTATCTTATTAAAAGTTAAAGTTGACTTTACAAACTTTCGCTAGCGTTAAGTTTCACAACAACGATACATCTTTACGCTTTTTAAATGTTTATTAGATAAATAACACTTCTAATTCACGTTCACGTTAATTGGCACTATTAATAATAAGACAAAGTTAGTATATAATAACAGTTAACTTATAAAGTTTATGTAAACGTTACTTACTAATAGAATATAGATGTTAATTTTGTGATTTACGTTTGTTTATTTTTAGCCTAGTTTTTGCCGATTCATGCAGTCAAATCTCGTTAGTACATTTCGTGTGCAATATTCGTTTTATTAATTGGTAATTTTTCTTTTCAAAATTGAACATTTTGGGAGAAAAAGATAATTGATCGCAATTCTGATGCGACTTGCACAATGGTGAGAACTTTAACTTTTTGAACGCTATGTAAGTATTTAGCTGGATATTCCCGTGTCCTGTAGCTGTCCGTATTGTTTCCGAACCTGGCATGCCCATTAGTCCCTATACATTGCACCAGACCCCGCGTCAATATTGTCGCCACTATCCTTTCGTGCATTTTTCAAATCACACAAATCCGCTTTATTGTGTTTTTTGTGTAAAGAAATCAATATATGTCTTTCAGCTACTACATCTCACAGTATATAACTGCTATATTTTGACAAATAACATTTATGTATCTGTTTAAAAGTTTTATATGGATAAATAAACAATAACGTCATGAAATATTTAGTTTATGTAATATAATATTCTTAATAATAAAAAAGCAATCTGTATCTTGTAGCAACCATTCACAGTTTAATGATTACTCTATTTTTATGTAAAATAAAATTTATCTATTCAAAACTTTTTATAAAATTGTATGTAGATAAATAAACAATAATCATCAAAGTATATTCAAATTGTGTAAAATATATTATTAATAAAAAAAATTTTAAGCTACGACCCATAGTATAATTACGACTTTATTTTGATATGAAATAAAATTTATATATTGAAAGTTTCTTTAGTAGGTTTATGTTGACAAATAAACAGCCATTGCGGTTTTTTTATAAAACTTAAATTGCGTAAAATATATAAATAATAAAAATGAGCTTAATTAATAAATAAGTATTAATTAGGGCATTTATAGAGGGGAGAATACATTATAAGTTTACACCTTATCCATTCGTTTACTGAAACGGTCTACTTTAAAAACTTAAAGTAGTAGTTTAACGCGAAAACGACCTTATTTTAACATTCATAAAATTTAGTTTAACGTAAAAAGCAAGTGTTGAAGTCTCTAAGCTATTAGGAACCTAACTAATATTAAACATAGCGATCGCACTCTCATAGAGCCGAGTTATTTTGTCGGTCGTAGGTTAATACAGTTGTACCATGAAGCTAAAAGTAATCTCTTAAAATTATACTCCAATAAAGACCTGTTAATATTAAACCTATATTTCGATCTCGTAGAGCTAGATATCTCTCTTTCACAAAGGGCGTCTGGAGTGGGTCAGATATACTACGTGCTATGGATAGGTTTTTGTCAGGAGTGTAATCCTGACAGTAAATTTAGTTTCATGGTAGTATGAAAATGAAATATATAATATTAATATTAAAAACGAAATATAATAGGAGAGTCAGAGATATCAAACTTTATGCGAATTATGTATTGCAAAGAATGGTTAATAATTTACGATCGTAATTGTATAATATAGGAATATAATGATGTAAATTTGTTCCACATTCAATCAATTAGCTCAATAAATACACGCCTCACAAATCTTTACGAGCGCACTAAATATAGTTGTGAATTTGAACTTGGTCGTGGCGTATAACTACCGTTCACACAACGCTCTACACTATAGTACGTTCGCTTTAAGACTGCAGTGTTTCATCTCTACCCGCTGGCTTGTTAACCAATCGAATCGCTCATATTTAAAAAGTCAAGTTCACAGTGATTAGTTGAATTCGTTCTTTCAAACGAAACAGTGGTATCCTAATGATATAACGATGGTGTCCTAAATAATAACCTTTACCTTAATAAAACAATGCATTCCTAAAGCAAATGTACTATACGTATTAATGTAATATCTATTTATGTATATAGCAGGCTTGAAAATTAACGAACAATTTTGAAAATAGAATTTCACCACTACCACACAAGTGCCGACTATAGAAACTACGACAGTTTTTTTGTATCTTGCTCGACGCGTATGCTAAAATCTATTCGTATATCTGTTACAAGAATTTCGTAAGCTTCTAGAATATAAAATTAAAAGACAGAATTTTAACAAAAGTCTTTTACTTTTCGATCTGCTCTGAACGAGCCCGTTCATTTGATACCCAGATTGTAAAAGTGCTTTAAAAATAACTATTCCGGCATCTTGGTTGGTCCGACATATTGGATTTAGAATGACGTCACGTACCACATTGTCCATTGTCACCCAAACTAAACGTGTATACCAAATTTCAGCACAATCGTTTAAAGATATCTAAAAAATCGAGTTCTAAGATTCCACCCGAACGTACATACATATACGTTGCAAGTTAAATAAAAGCTTTTAAAAATGACATAAAAACTGATCTGTTGGCAACAACACCAGTCCGTAATATTATCATCTCATAAGGTCGGCCTGTGTCTTCTAATTCAGACATACGATATAATATTCGGAATAGGTCGTAATTAGGTAGTACTCACCAGATATTACTTAATTTGGCATTATGGTTACCGATATCAAAGCTTAAATTGTAATTTTGAATGAAAATTTAAATTTGTGTTGCCAATATTTCAAATTTTAATAATATTTACATATATGTATTATTTTGATAATGATTCAATGTTACCTGGTTTTATACTGGTAACTGATTTGTAAGTTGCTGTAGTACGTGGCGACTTATTTTGATGAAAATAATGTTTTATTAATTATAACATTCAAATAAACTATCAAGTTAAATATAATGATTCAAAAACACAATACGGTGGAAAATAATATAGAATAAGAAATGATAAGACATAATAGAGAAGTGATTTTAATTAAAAAGTATAATATTAAAGATCATACCAAAGTACGTTTTGAAAACTTTCGAATCGATTTAAAAAAATACTAGTGTTTTTTTTTATTTTTACATAGAAACGACAAACCATCACAAACCTAGTAGAAATCCCAAGTATTTATTGTTCATACAAACAACCACAAGATATAATTTATAAAATTATAATGTTGCTACAAAAACATGAACGAGATTTTCTTGCATGAATGTATAATTATTGTGATATTATATTAATTGTTGTTGGCCTAAATTAATAAAATAAAATATTATGTTTGAACAACGTTATGATTTCGATTACTGTTTATTAGCAATTATTATTTTACAAGCTTGCTTCTTCAGTTGATTTTTATACTAGACAACAGACAAGAGAACAAGGTAGACCGACAATGTAAATATTATTATATTGTTAAAAGTCACTTCTTTTTATACATTCGTTTTTGGCAACAACATTCAATTTTGTGCAGCTCCTTGATTTATTATTTGCAATAATTAAAAAAAGCAAAATTCTTAACTGGCAGATATTGCAGTGATTCTTGAATCACGATCACTTATATGAATCTCTTGTTTATTTGCCTCCTCTTTCACAAAAAAATATTCGAAAATCTAAAAATCCTATTCGAAATTCAAAAATTATGTTTGAATATTGAATCATAATATTTCATTATTCCAGCATTATATCTTAGTACTAAACAAATGCTTTAAATTATTTATAGCTTACGTCGTCTATCTATTCTATGTCTGCTTTAGATATTAGCTTTTTATGTTTGACGGTAGTTAGAAAAATTGATATTTTATAATATAACATTCTTTTTCTCTCAACAGATGTTCAAGATGAACACATATGATCGCCTGGATTCCTGCGGCTTATTTTAGGCTAGAATACGATCATTTTTTGGAAATCAACTAGAATTTTTCACTTATGAAAATTATACAAAATAGACAAATATGAAATAAAGTGTTCTTATAATTAGATTGATTATAACGTGTAGTATCCATAATGTAAATATTTGTAAAAGATGTTTTTCTGATTGTAATATTTAGTTTTAAATATTTTAGACGTTTATTATTGTAAACAGATATCAATATAGATAAAAAAATTGGTTGTTATGTATTTATTGTTGCTCAGTACGATTTACTGTTGGATACGACCTCGGTTTATATTAATAGGGTAATACAAAAAAGATTATTGATATTGTATGAGTAGCATAACAAAATTGTGGCTCGTAACCGTTCTAGAACTGCAAGTATATAATGTTGTGTTAAATGTTATTTATGTATTTACAATGACTATTTACAAATGACTCAAGATTATTTATTATTATATGTATATATGTAACTGATTTACAGACTTTAAAATAGAGGAATGTTTCCATTGAGGTCTTTCTTCTAAACGAAGTACATTTTTGTCCTATAATAAAGTAATAAATAAACTCTTGGTAATTATGAACTCAATTTATATTTTTTCTCTTTCATTAATATGTGTAATATAAAGGGGATTGGTTTGAGCTAAAAATAATCCGACTTTCGACTCTTAATCTACTAGATAAGGCAAAGATTTGCTCAAAATTTAAATGAGCAAAATGCGTCGTATTGTGAAGATCGGATAACATAAATAAGTATAAATAGTAAGCATAAATAAATCAGTATAAAAACTTTTTATTATATACAGAGTGATTTGGAGTTTGACGTATTCTGGCAACTAAAATATAACTGAATTAATCTATTAGGAATAAAAATCAAGTCAATTTCTAATGCAATATTTTCTATACATCTCTCGGTATAAGTGATTAGAGTTCTTTTGCAATTTAGCTATTATTTAATTGTATCCTAAGAAAACGTCGAATTATAAAACATCCTGTATAACATACACACATATAAATACGTTCATAGTATTCATTAATTTATATTTGGAATTCAGTATTCCTTACATATCACGGGTAGATATCAGCCATTTTAACACAATATTGCTAATTCATCCTCTTTAAAGCAAGTTTTTCAAGTTTTTAAACTGTAAATTTATGATAAAATTAATTAAATTTCAGATACACTTTATACAATTTCCCAGTGATATCAGATGCCAAAGGAGATTTGTAAATATATCAAAATATTCAGTACATATATACGTATGTTTCAATAATGAAGAAATGCCTACAATACATATATTTATCGAGAAATACAGTTGGCCTATCTTCGGATAAAATTTTAAAGCCTATATTCTATGGTTCGAGGTCAAATTTGCTATCATTATTAGTGCTATAATTTCATATTTTGTAAAAAAGCAGTGCTCAATTATCATAGCCTTTACAATACCATCTTATATGTCCTATTTTCTACTAATTCCTAAATATAAATAAAATTCAAAAAATTACAACCAATGCGAACAAGATTCTAGATTCCTTTATGCTTATTTTCTAGAATGATTGTTTTCATGGTTTTCTAATCTTGATTTTAGTATGTATATTTTAACAATTTTTATAGAACGTACAAAAAAGGTAGAAAGTAGACCAAATTATGATGTTTTGAATACAATTGTTTGAGGGATAGTAAGACTAGAAAAAGCTAGACAGAGATTTAAAAATTAAATTTTAGAAAACTCAATAAATATTAAATAAGTAATTTCCAATTTTAAGAAGATGATTCTCGTTTGGTTGTGTTTTTGGATTAAAATTTCATTTCATTTCATTTTACATCAACATTTTAACTAAAAAGTAAATATTTCTTAGCTAATATAATAAATCAACATCATTTAATACAGAAAATGTTTCTATATACAACATAAAAATATACCAATTGGTAGAAATTTAAATGCCATTGTATTTCTTCTTATTGAGACTGGTTTAAGGTAAAAAATTGTCAAAGATAAAAAAAATGTCATAAACCTGAAAATGCAATCGTTTTAGATTAATACAGTTTTCAGCACTGCCAATTAAGAGGAATTAATACATAAAATTAGAACTAGATATCTAGATCGCTTCATTAGAATTAGCGCTTTTGTTATTACATTTATTAAACAAACACATGATGATTTATAATAATTTTCATAAATAAACTTAGTAGGATGTGTAATTCTAAAATTACCAGAAGTCAATAATTTTATTAAGTGACATCATTTTACATTTTTTTTAACGCTTAGTTCAGCGAGTTACTATATTATTTATAGGACTAGATGCATCACTAAAATTAGACTAGCTAATATGATAGTAGCCGGCTATATCTAGCTATTCTATCAGTAGGTATGAACATACTTATAAAATACATCTTACGATCCGGAGAATTATCTGTTAATTGCCATATTCTTATATTACAAAAATTTGTAAGACAATTGTTGACAAAAAATGTTGTAATGCCTTAAAAAATTATAAAGCTCTCGA
This sequence comes from Lasaia peninsularis, assembly GCA_018236625.1. Taxonomy (NCBI): domain Eukaryota; kingdom Metazoa; phylum Arthropoda; class Insecta; order Lepidoptera; family Riodinidae; genus Lasaia; species Lasaia peninsularis. The sequence goes on from DVZL01000191.1 coordinate 23,309, forward strand.
GTTCAGTCTATGCTATTGTTATTTTTATCAAATCAAAGAAAAATTAAAATAACTCATGTTTCAATTTTTTTAAGCTTGGTATTCTTTTTGACGTTCAACAATAATAATGAATCAAGAACCACTTATTGTCAAAAATACCAAAGTACCTACAATATTCATAAATTACGTTTAAACTCTTGTAATAAAAACAATGTGAGGCTTTAATTTTGGAATCGAGTTTATTTTAAGTGTATTAATTGTTCAAGAATTTTTAACATCGCAAATATAATCAGATTGACTGAAAACATGTAAAAAGTGTAGAATTATTTTAATTTTAATTATATGGTATGGATTTGTCACACTGACAGCGGTTATTACATCAGTGAAACTGAACCTTAAAATGTCATAAAATAAAACTATTTAATACAAACATCCTTTCGTCGGAGACGCGGTACGTTACACTGCTATTGCAGCGAGGGTTGCACAAACGGCTAAGGAAAATAATATGATAAGAGAATGTCCATTAGCCGCACAGTGAAGTCACATCAATGGTGGAGATCTATTTTAAACTACTTGCTGAATAAAGATGATTAAAATAATAGGTTAAAAATCATGGGATTATAAATATTTTTGTTTTTTAATTAATTAAGTCTTGCACATTCACACACATTTGCAAAATATTTAAAGAACACTTAAAAGTGTTCTTTAAATATTTTGCAAATGTGAAACAATTCTTTGCATATTTAACTACAGGCTTATCTTTTAATATTTATTACTTATAGTACGTTTTCGTTAAGAATGCAGTATTCCATCAGGGTAAAAATTTATTACAAATACTCAAACGTTTTTTTACGTAGAATGACTTTAATGGTTAAGCTTAATATTCTATTATAAGTGATTCGATTGGTTGATGAACTGCATTCTGAACGCGAACGAACATTTGAGATAAAACTGCAACAGAAAAAAATATACGTATTTTCCAATTGTAATAAATGAAATTATTTACACGGCCCTAGATAAAGATTTGACTGCATATAGTAAAAACCAGGTAGTATTCAAATCTTTGATATAAGAAGTTGAAGTTCTAAATTTTATAATACATTTAGAGTTATACAAATATTATTGAAATGTTTAAAATTCTTAGTTTCTTTTTAAAATTCAATTGTATAAATAAATCCTTAGAAGATAACGCCACAAAATGGTCCTAATACCGAGTGTTATAGACGTACAGAAATATTATTTTATATCGTAAGATCATTAGGATATTTTAAGCTTTGTTGAATAGTTCCCTTATTATTTTGTTTGGTTATATCACTCTGTAAATAAGAATCATTGAATGATCTAAGTGTATGCATTGTTTTATTTAATTCTTTTCCATGAGTTTCGTCATCATTATTTCAGCCTGTGATAGTCTATCTACACTTTTTATATATAAAATGGAAAAGGGATTGACTGGCGTATTAACGCAGAGGCTATCTATAAATCTTGAAATACAGACATCTATGTTCATCGCACAAATGCCTGCCCCCTTCAGGAATCAAACCCGAGCCTCGTGGTTAGTTGGTGGCGTTAGGCGTGTTTGCTTACCCTTCGACCTGAAAATTAATAATGAAATGAACTGCAGTAATGCTCAAACTATTGCTAGATAAGTATTTTATACACAAGTATCGCAATCCTCCCACAAAAAGTTTAAAAAAATTCTACAACATTTTTACTGACGCTTATGTAAAATACATACGACGAACGACGAAGCCGGCCGAGACTCTCACTTGTTAAATTTGAATCCCTTGACTAGAAAATTTATTTATTTAATATTTTTGTACATCATATACAAATATACAGAAAAGGGCAGCTTAATGTGTATAGCATTCTCTACCAGCCAACTTTTAGACCAATTGAAAAAAAAGAAACAATAATGGCAGATGCATAAAAAAGTAACAATAAAATTAGAAACAAAAAAAAGAATATCAGAACTTAAAAAAAAACTAAAAATATATCTTATTACACTTATATATAAAATAAAAAAAATGAAAATGTCTGTTTAGTTTCCCAAGTTAATCCCGTAAGAAATAGTTGCCAGAATTCAAAGACGCGACGTAAAAATGGACAGCGCCATCTGTTTTGTCTGTCTGTTTATACCCGCTAATCTCTGGAACGGCTGGACCGTTTTTGACGACGCTTACATTGGTAGACAGCTAATTTAATAAGGAACGGTTTAGGCTACTTTTATTTTAGAATTTTGCTTTAGAAATGTGTAAAATAAAATAATTAAATAAAAACACACAGCTAGGTATTAAATATAATAATGTATTTTTGTATTTTGTATGTATGTTTTCACGTCGTAACTTATTAATAGATATCAATTAAATTGCACATAGATATTAATCCTTTCACCATAAATCAAAATCACATGTTCCTCTCCCATTGAAACATGGAGAGCTAAACAACTTTGCAACTAATATAACATCTATGGTGTCTAAATGTTACCGGAGAATTATGTCCTTGTTCTCTTTTATCACAAAAAGCCATCAAACTTCTTATTTTCACCGGCTCCGTTGTGAAGAATAAACCATGTTTCTCCCTACCAGACAGCTCGTAAGAGGCGAGCATAGATTAACTGGGTCACTACTAACAACAACTGGTGGTAGGATGCTGTGCAACAACTCGCCCGAGTTGGAATCCACTGACTTACCTATTGCCACCATAATGACATTGTCGTGTTCCGGTCCGGAGGGTAGGGTAGCCGATAGATTTGCACATCAGCCCTAACACCCTGATCACAGGATAGTAACGAACCTACAACATGTATGGTGTCTATAGTGTATTGTTATCTATCTTATCCCATAAAAAAGACCAATAACCCTTGCGTACAACCTAGTATTAAAATATTTGAGTGTTATCAAATCTCTTTATTAAATATTATAGATTTAAAAAATAATTATTTGAAATATGAAATACGTATGATCCGTGTTTTATCTCCATATCAACAGGCGTGTAGATGTTTGTTGGTGACGCTAGACATCACTCAAAACTGGATATGAAAACCACTCATACAGTTTAACCTATGCTAAAATATGAATGCACAAAATAAATTGTTTTTTTCTCAATATGAATTTACATTACTTTCCACTGGGTATTTATTTTAGAAATAAAAAGGTTGATACGATTGATGGTTCTTGGCGCTTAATGAAATGAACCACATTTTTCATATTTTAAATGTAAAAAACATTTGAACATTTGTATTTTTTTACATTTTACCATTTGACATAAAATTTTGACATAACATATTTTCACGCCAGGTCACTTGCGGGGTAGGCATAAAGCAAAGAGTGGCAAGTATCACGACCTACACATTTGTCTAGCTTCTTCTACGTTCACGAATTAGTAGACACACGCCGGTTTCGGAGACTTTTAAATAAATAAATAAATAATAAATATTACTGGACATATTACACAAATTGATCTAACCCCAAAGTAAACATATTATATGCTTGTGTTATGGGTGTTTGTAAACGATACTAATACATAAAAATACTTAAATAGATACCCGAATAAATTAAATAAACACCCAGACCCGGAAATAGAAACATCTATGTTCATCACACAAATGTCTGTCCCCGTCGGGGATCGAACCCGAGCCTCGAGGATAGTCGATGTGGTTAGGCGTGTACGCTAGCCACTCGACCAACTTTTGACACCACTCTCGGATAATACTCGAGCTATTTGGTCGTGGAATGTCAACCGAGG
>DVZL01000192.1:0-27010 GCA_018236625.1 Lasaia peninsularis
CTCTATCTCTGTACAAAATTTCATCAAAATCGGTTCAGTGGTTTGGGTGTGAAAGCGTAGCATACAGACAGACAGACAGAGTTACTTTCGCATTTATAATATTAGTACGGATTTTAGTATGCGTTGTTATAGCAACAATAGAGATACATTATCTGGAAATATTTCAACTGCCTAGCTATCATGATTATGAGATACAACCTGGTGACAGATAGACAGTCGAATAGCCGAGTCGCAAAAGGGTTTTTACCCCTCAAGTACGAAACCCTAATAATAAATATAAAAACAGCTGTTTTAGTTTGGTATTTTTTAAACAGCTATTACTTATTTTATAAGGTTCTATAACTCCGTTTCTGTCTGTCTAACTTTGTGCGTGAATACGTCACGAATTTCACTGTTTTTTTATAGAAATAGTAAGATTGTTCAGGCACTTTAATTACAATACCAGCTGATCCCGTAACTTCCTCCACATTTTTACGACGGCCTACTGGAAACATTTTTTCTGTAACTTAGCCGAACAGCCAAAACCAGCAACACTCTTCGGGCAAAAGTTTAGTGCAAACCACATGTTTGCATAACATAATTACATAATATGATCTGAGGCTTTATTATTATATTTTACTTTCTACTTACTTTTATAAAACTCCCTTAATAAAATCCAATAGCCAGTTTAAGAGGACCTTTACGTTCAAACTTAAGGTTCTCGTACATTTTAGCTTTCGGATTTTGATAGTCTTTTGGACAGTTGATAGTGAGAGTTGGTTTGGCTGTAATCTCTGACCAATAATACGAACGAGTTGGAAAAACTGTCTAGCCTATAAACTATGTTCTGTCCAACAAATAAATTAAAAAATAAAAGAAATCGGACAGCGCGTTCATAATAGCCAAATTTAGATTATTTATCTGTTCTCCCATGGAAACTCTTTAAGTAAACCTGATAAAAGTCTATAACCCATCTCGGAACATACGCTGCCTACTAGCCAATATTAGTCACGATCCGTAGCGTGTTCACCGTAATTTTAATAATGCAAAAAATTTGTTCTGTTTTTCTTTAATATTTTCAATGTACAGAAGTCACTCCTCTACAGTTTTATTATATACTTTTATATTGATAGATACCTGAGAAAAACCCAACCCTTGGCAGTAGTACGTCCACAATAAGAATGTATTATTTTATCGTAATCCGTAAGTCGATTAACCAATCATATCACTCTCATAGAAAGTTCAGTTCACAGCGACCAGTCAAAAACATTATTTCAGACGGAATGGTTGTGCCCTATTAATAATAATCTTTACCCTGATAAAACATTGCCCTCTTAATGAGAACGAACTACAGTAACCGGGTAGAAATGAAACAACGAATAAAGATCGAAATATAATACGGACTGTATTAAAAGTAAGCTTACAGTTAATTATGAATCCGGTTACAGGCAGTTTTAGCACCAAAAAGTCTATGGAAAGTAGCTTTGTGTTCTAGTTGCCTAAGTAGCATTTTAGAATGCCTCTTTATCCTTAACTGACACAAAACAGGAACTTTACTTCAACCGAAAGCTAGCGGAAAGTTGATATATTGACAATACGGGGTTGTGTGGGCTTGGCGAGGCGAAAAAAGGATTGAAAAAAGATCGTCGATCACAGTCTCTGTCAACAGGACACGCCGACACGCCGACAACCACACGAAAACAATTAGGGACCCAATATCTATTTGACGAGTGCAATTTATGTTATCTATTTGATATTTGAAGCATTTCTTTAATACAATTCAGCTGAAATCCAACAATTTATTATAAGATTTAATTTATTATTATTTATAAATTAGCACCGCCATCATCTGGTGTATCTAATACACAAATATTTAATGTTATGCGCTTCATTGCCAATGAATTTGGGAAAAACGAAGAGAAAAATAACGTAAAAATTAAAAATTGGTCATTTAGCACTGGAGCTTTGAACTTTTATCATATACATACCCGATAATTTTATGAAATAAATCGTATTTCTTTAAGTGTCAGTTAAAAATATCTGTAAGTTATAAGACTCAAGTAAAAAAAATCTAATAATTGGGGTGCTAAAAGCGTGTATATTTAATGTTAATTCACAAAAATAACATAAAAAGAATGCAGCTTCAGCAGGACGGCATCACACGTGCGATATTTCCCTGTTCTGCAAAAGCTACGTGTGCTTATTGCATTTTCACAAAGCGACTATAATCTGGGGAGAAATAATACTGCCACTAGAAATTACTACGCGATTTAAATGAAAAGACAACTTTCATTCCTCAGGCGACTGGATTCAATTACTTAACCTCATTTAAATACGGGAATCATTCTTATTCAAACCAAACTACGAGTATTTAAAAATGTACATTAAAATATTATTTACAAAAAGACTTGATTCCCGGTAATTAGGAATATAGGAAGCTTGCTTACTATAACGCTTAAAGATGTTAATGATGCGTTGTAAACATGAAGCTGATTTTTACAGAACTTGCGTAGGTGTAGGTACCAACCCGCATTTATATATTTTTAATTATGTTTTTCATGGAAGGTCATGTTATAGTCGAAGGTGGAAAAGCCTTTTTTCTCTTTTCTTCTTCAAATCCGATCAACAATTTATATTAAAGCGTTAACGCTAACAAATAAAAAAACAAAACACTCGTTTTTTATACATCTAAAATAGATCAGTGAAAATTTTCAATACTTTGGAAAAATAAGTTCATTCGTTCAGATTGTTATGAACGTAAATTCTGTCTTTGACGATAAGACCGACGTGACGACTCAATGCCGAGAAGAGCACAATCGCAAAATTAAACCGAATTCCTAAAATTGGTTAGTTTTTTCGTCTTAAAATTATGCTTATATATTATTTATGCCTACCCTATCTAAATTATTTGTGGATCCATTCACATAACAAAACAAAATATATTCCTTGTTTATTATATTAGCGACCTAGATTTAGAAGCCAGCACGTGTTTCATACAGATAGACAAAGGCGTTATGAAATTCTCTTCGAGAGAAACAAAATTGCCGTCCATTATTTCCACCTAGCTCCAACAATTTACAAAGTGCACGCCAAGAACACACGTAAGACAGTCAGTTTTTGCTGACTTCATGAGAAAGTCTTCATATTCCAGCTAGATTTCATACAAGTTTGTAAATTTGTCAATAAAACACATAGCTACGTATCAAGCACACCAATTGGGAATTTGAAAATAAAAAATGTATTTATTTTTTATTTATGTGTTTTAAAACTTCGTTATTAATTATATCGATGTGTCACGCGAAAAACTGAAAAAAAATTGTTTTTCAGTTAATTATAACCAAATAAAAGCTGATACAATTTAAAAAAAAGCCACGTGACCTATGAACGCACCACGATTAGTCACTCCTAATTGTGACGTCGTAATGTAATAGCTGTTCCAGAATAGTACAGCGTTTATGGCAATTACATGTGACTTGACAATAATATAGAAAATTTATTGCAAAAAATTTGTTATATATATAAATATTTAAATATTTATTTTTCATTATGTTAAATATAAATATTTATTTCATAAATTGTAGAGCGTCGCGTGAGAGTCACGGTGACAAAGCTATAGGTTATGTTCAACTTTTTCGTAAAAATAGTAAACATAAACCATAATAATTATTTGAATATATTTTCCACGTGTTGGCCCGGGTCCCATTGTAGAATAGGCCAACTGCTCGTAAGAGGCGAGCACAGGGTCTATTGTCACCAACACCGTGACATTGACTACCTAGTCCTACCTACCACCTGGTAGAGTCTTGCAACGACTCGTCCGGATTGGTACCACCGCCTTACCTATTCCTGCCACAGTAGCGTCAATGCTGGCCATTGTCGTGTTCTGGCTTGGAGGGTAGGGTAGCTGGTAAACTTAATCACGCAAGAGGCTTACATCCCCGCCTCAGGTTGTCAACGCACTATTTCCACCTTTGGTGTCTATAGGCGACGTGTATTTCAGGAAGTCCGTCTGCTTGTTTGCTTTCCAATATCATAAAAAAACGACAGAAAAATCATTATAATATGAAATTCATTCATTTTAATCTAGTCCAACACATAACCTAGAATTTTATAAAATTATTTAAATATTCAATTGAATCAAAATTATTACATAAAAATTAATGAATTCATTACTTAAACATTTTCAATTATCAATTGAAAAAAATTTATTGCTATGATTTTAAAGGTTATGAGAAGGAGTCTAGTTAAAAAAATTGATTGACTGAACTCGATTCGATTTATATACTTAGATAAATAATAAGTCATAAAAATAGTGTTATGAAATACTTACATCGAAATGATCTTCACAACAAAAAAAATCTATTTTGTTTTGGATGATCACGGTGCACTGCTTGAAACCATTTATTTAGATGTTTTTCATCTTGGGAAACATTTAAAAACATTTTAATAGGAGTTGTTTTTGTAGTATTCGTACATAATGGTACAAAACAAGAACGATAACTTTTGAGATTCGACATTTCCAATATAAATTTGTGTTTTTATAACAATGTCAAAAGAATTAAATAAATCAAAACACTACGTATTGTCTCTGTATCAACTGATCAAAGAGCGACTGATATAAATGAAAACTAACGTTATGACGTCACATACACTCGGGTTCGTTCGGGAGTTGTCGGCATGTCTTCGGTACTGTGTTCAAAAACGTATTTTTATTCTGATATAACTTTTTAAAACTTATATTATATTATCTTTCTATTTATCGCAATTTTTTTTCAAAAACCTATTTAAACGCACGTTTAATTTTTAAAATATTAAATTTTATTATATTATACTTCGCATCAATGTATTGGGTCCTACACATTTATTTTATGTTACGTTTGTTAAGTGTAAAAATTAATAAACTTATACAAACAACAAATAAAAAAAACAATAAAAAATTGTTCTTTTTTTAGTCCAATAATCACAAAAATAATTGCTACCTAAGTAAACTAATTTATCAATAAAACCACTGTGAGCACATTGTGGCAAAATAGGTATAGTATTTTTCATGTAATAAATATAAGAGAAGATAAAATAAAAAGAGTCTTTTTTTAATTTAGACAACAAGGCAATACTAATAATACTTGAATCGTAATATATCAAGCGGCCATTGAGTAATCTCAACTGATGTAGCTTTAAACATTCAAAGCAATAGTAAATGAGTAAAAACATTGTTTGTAAAAGCGATGCGGTCGGGAGCCGCAAAATATTTGTATAATGGTCCGGGTGCACACATTTACTTTAACACTTAACAAATGTTAGGGCCCTGTGTAAATGATAAAGGTTTTTCACTCTCATTGTATCAATGGACCTAAGCAAATATCTTGTGGGTAAATGAGACGAACAATCAGTCTCCGGGGATCCAGTCAATACAAATAAGTAAAGTTAACATTCAGCTTCGAAGGAAATATCGCAAAGAGAAAAATGTTTTAGCGTATTTCCTATAAGCACGACGTATTCTTTACTTATAGGAACTAGGTCAGAAGTTTTCTTTTATTCTCTTTTTAAATGTTATAGATGTTGAACATCTGATAGCTCCTAAGACAAAAAATTCCAACGAAACTATTATGTAGTTGATTCATTAATTCGCCAGTTAATTTTTAATTAACTTATTTTTATTTATATAATATGAGTTATTTATAGTACAAAAACTATTCAAATTTTGTTTAGATTCCAAAAATAAACTTACGGCAATGAATGCATTTTAATCATTATTAACTCACGGTTTTACTAATAATAATTTGTATTCTACGAAATATGTTTAATTTTTTGGAAAAAATAAAAAATATATTTCCAATATAAGGCCCCGTCACGTATACTTGCAATGAAGGATAACACTTAGGAACATTATAATGATTTCATGTCAAATCGAAATATGAGAATATATTTTGATTTTCAGTTACAAATTTCCTCAGTTACGAGTTTAAATAAAATAGACTTAGCCAAAGTTTCCTTCTATTTCTAACCCCAAACTGAATATGAGGAGTGATCATCTCCCTCATTTTTTACCAGCAGTAGAGATATTTTTGGTCCCTTTAACAGTTAAACCGTTATGTATGATGATATCACTGATCTGGTATGATGGTGGGGTAGGAGTCAATTAAGTTTCGGAGGTTTCTTAAAATATTTCATTTTGTTACAGGATTCATATAATGAAAACAAACTTAAAATTTGTGTAATTTTATTACCGATATAAAGAGAAGAACTAACACACAGACCGTCAAAAAATCCTTTTGTTGTTAATATTTATTAAATTTACCTGTTTATGGTCATTAATAAGAGTAAAGATATAATGAAACCTAATTTAATGTAGTATATTGCTATCTGGAAACTATTTCAATTACAATTAATTGATTTATGCGTCATGTTTAGGACAACAGTGTAATATCATATTATTACAATAATGGCATAACTGTAGGATGGTAATCGTATGTAATTGTGAATGTAAATAGAACAGTATGTAATTATTATTGGACTATATACATTAAGTAAAGATGAGAACCTGAAACTAAAATAAAAAATAAAAATAATATAAAAAAATATTTTGAATAAAGATTATTTTTTTCCCATTTTTGTAATTGAGGATTTTAAAATGATTATCTGAGTAAAATAAATTTCGTCAGTAGGGCATCGTTTGCCTAGTGTTACGTGGTTTGGACTTATATTTCGGTAGTAAAGATTCGAACCCCGCCATATATCATAGAATTCTTCTAACTTAATAATATTTTTTGAGTGTTCTTACGGTGAAGGAAAAAAACGTGTGAAAATTATTTTTGATAGGAATAATTTTTAAGGAAAAAGGAAATTGTTGTTTTTGCCATATTCCTAGCATTTTTTCACATTTACACATTTATTACGTTTCAAATCCTCCTGGACTTCCGCAAATAATTCAAAACCAAAATACGCCAAATATTAGTCCAGCAGTTCTCGAGTTTTAGCGAGTAAAAGTGACCATCGTATAAATATTTATATTACGATACTAACATTACTCCATAGTTTTGCCATCCCCTCCACTAACACTTAACGATATTGTATTAAAGTTAAAATTGTATGGTAAAATCCTTTTTATGGGAATATAGATATGTTGTTTATAGATTTTTTCAGATAATTGTCGTACTTCAGTTAGGCCGTACTCGAGTTTTGCGCTTAGCAACATATTTAGCGATCCATTTTTATTTTTATAAATTACACAAAAACCGTCTAGCCATAGCATGACGTAACAGCTAAGATAACAAACAAAAAGAATATTTAATTATTTATCACTAGTAGTTTAAACTGGCAAAAACCAATGTCATCGGTAACATAACAAAATCACTAATATGTAGAACTAAATAAAATTCTTCTGAAAAAATGTATTTTTTTAAGTTTGATGAAGTATTACATGAACATCATTCTCTTAATACATTCTAAATAAACACCTTTTTCCCATTTAAGTAAGCACTTAAGATCTACATCAGTATATTAGCTTTATAGATTTGTTCCACGATTATGACTTTGTTAAAAAGATAAATTCTGAAACTGAAAGCCGTAAAGATAAACAGAAAAGTTCGCCATGTTTTGAGATGCTTACAAAAACAAAACACGTTTTGCATACTGCCACAAACGGGGAACGAAAGCGTAATACTTGTAGTGAGCATTTGGAAACTTGTTCCCCAGAATGAAGATGTTTCGGTAACATTCCACCCTTCGCAAACGTGAGCATTCCTTGACGAAATTCTGGGACCCGTCAACCACGGAGGCCATGTTGAAATCGCGTACGCACACTAAACAAGTGTCAGTGTTGCCGCGTGCCTATAGTTCATTTTAAAAGTTGATTCGTTTATTTTTAACTGACAATATTAGAAAATGAAACGTATTGTTTATGATGTTTTCATGTCAAAAAAAAGTCTATAGTTGTTTTTCTCTTAGTTTGTTTCTTTGCCCTGTTTGTTTTTATTTAGTATATTTATTGAAAATAATAAAATTTTATAACATAAAAATATTAACTGAAATTTATCGAGGCTTTAATAAAGTTATACTTTTTCAAGAGTTTAAAGTGGGGTGTTCGACTTCTGCTAGGGTCTATCCATTTAATACACGCCGTCTTGCTTTAACGAGTCGCAGTATAACTACTACTGTTTTTGGCGGGAGTTTGTAAAATATTAATAATATTTTTTGCTGCTGTGCTGTGCCCGCGACTTCGTCCACGTTTTTATTTAATTGTTTTTTATACATTTCTAAAATAAAATTTTAAAATAAAATTAGCGTAAGCCGTTCCTTATTACATCAGCTGTCTTCCAGTGAAAGTCCCGTCAAAATTGGTCCAGCATTTTCCGAGATTAGCGGATACAAACAGACACATAAAAATTCTAAAAATTTTTGTTTTGGTATATGTACCTTGTAAACATAATGCATATGCATTTAGTAAAAAGCGTTTATTTTAATATCACATACAGACTATTTATTTGTATAGATAGATTTCCGCAATATTAATATAAATATTAAATACATCAAGGAAAGCGGAGGACCGAGCAGCGTGGATTGCTCTAGGAGAGGCTTATATCCAGCAGTGAACAGTTATAGGCTGATTGATAAGGAAATATAGAATTGCTACGAAGAATTAAATTATATTTATTTGCCGTTCAGAAGCGTCCTAATAACTTGTGTAAATTAATTGTGTAGTCACAGCTTTACTTTCATCGACCAAAATCAACTACTTAAGCGACAAAAATGCGAAAATGAGTTATCTTAGACCAAACGACGGAGAAAAGATGAGCGATTCGAACATAAAATTATATCGACCTAAATCACGACATTTCTTCAACCTTATTTAATTGCAACATCCCCAAGTATTTATTCCGTAAACACGACATTTACATAATATTCACATTTGCTGTTCCGGATTACTCAAATATCATCATAGGTAAAGTCAATACCGAAATTGTATGCATATGAAACGGCACTTTTCATTTCGATACGTTAAAAACCAATTATGGGGTCGAAATGGGACCTGCTTAATTATATTTACACTTCGGATGTGGGAGCTGATACAACTCATCGTTTTATGAATTAAATTAAACTCGGTCGGGTAATAATGATAATATTTATGTAAAATCATATGAAGGCTTTAGCTCACCACACAATATATTATTTCTATATAGTCATGGATACAATAGTTTTTTATGGTTTCGGAGGGGTAAAGAACGGAACCTTATTACTAAGACTTCGCTTACACTTAGGCTACTTTATTATTAGAATGTTGTTTTAGAAATGTATAAAATTAAATAATTAAATCAAAACGCGGACGAAATCGAGAGCACAGTTTGTTTCTAAAATTTTTTTTTTAAATAGTAGCGCTATTTCTTATTACTTCAGCTGTCTGCAGGTAAAAAAAATCCCATAAAAATTGATCCCGCCGTTTTAGAGATTAGCGAGTACAAACAGACCGACTGATAGACAGACAGAAAAACATTCTAAAAAATATTATTTTGATATACGTACTTATATCCGCAATCACTAAAAAGCGGTTATTTTAATATTACATTAGACACTCCAATTTCATTTATTTGTATAGATGGTACCTTCGCGCGCGAGTTACCCCTTCATTTTAGCTTCTATGTTTCGATGGAAAATAACTTTATTGTTATAAAGTATATGAAAATATATATTAGATTTATTTAAATGCGCGTTTTGTAGCATTAACACGAAGGGGAAAATATTAAATGCTACGAAACTTAGCCTGGTTATTGGTTATTTTTTTAATATAAAATTCTCGTGTCACATTGTTCGTTCCCGTACTCCTCCGAAACGGCTTGACCGATTCTCATGAAGTTTTGTGAGCATATTGAGTTGGTCTGAGAATAGGCCAAAATCTATTTTTCATAGCCCTAAGTGCGGGAACCTCGAAGTTTGCCGGGTCAGCTAGTTTCCTATAAAAATCATGTACACATACAACTTATAGACAATGTTTATTCTTTATAACTCCATTATAACATTGTGATAATTTTAGGAAGGCATACATAATACCTATATTGGTGGACAATATAAAGGCTGAAATGACTTAAATTGTATAACTTTAAATAAATTGAATTAGCAGGAACTATATAGAACGAGCTAACCCTGATAAGCCACGAGTGTAACAATGACCGATGTTTGTAGAATAATGCGATAAAGAGATTAGTCAGATTGTCAATGGAAACCTCTATTGTAGAGGAAACTAAACAGTCAAAGCTTTTGAAATCATTATTCTATCTGAATCGCAACGTCACTGTTGTTACTTTTTATATATTATTGGTTACTATCTGACTCGGCGAACTTCGTACCGCCTAACTGTCAATGAATGTCATGTTACCTTTTAGCTGAACTAATAATAGGCTTTGATGAAATTAATGCTATGACACAAAATAAATATTAACATAGATAGATATATAAAAGTATTTTATTATGATAAATAAAACATATAGAAAGAGAATAGTTCAATGAAAGAAAACAAAACTTTGGAGACATAGACAATAGTTTAGATGATATATTCAAAAACAAAATATAGTTGATTTGATACTGCACTTTTTGAACTTTGTAATTAATGATTTTAGAAAAATCATAGCAAGAATAAAATACAATTTACGCTTTCATTTATCTATCGAATAAATCTTAGGAATTGTTTTCGGAAATAAAATCTTAAATTTATACAAAAAAAAATCTGAACGCACACGTAAATATTAATAATTAATTGGTCATTATTTCTGAACTCACGACGTAACATTTGAGGAACTTCTATGTATCTGATTAACTCACTTTCTACCTTTTTAACTGATTCAAAAAAAATACAGACAATAGTTTATTCGCCGTTTTAAATAATTTACGCAAAATACATTACTGAACGCATGCATAAATGTCAATAATTACTTTTACAGTATTTAGGCAGTGGTACGAATAAAGAAACCTTACCCTAGTTACAATATTTGACAGGATGGACAACAAATGTTTGACATGTACTAATCGTTTGTTGAAAATGATTTTATTAGGGCTATTTAAGCCCTAAGCTCTCTTGCACAGTAAGGTCACGTAAGCTTACCGCTCACATAATTATAACTAATGGCCGCGGGTGGACGGGCCTTTAATTCTACACGCTTAGCTTGATCCAGGTTCTACTTATACCTACCGTCACAGGACTCAACGTCTATCGAAGTATATTCATCGGAATCGGTTAGGATATATTAAGGTGCGCAAAAGATACGTGCAAATGCAGGCGCAAGCACTCGTCCTTCTCCTCCTCGACTCATTGGAACGGTGAACCGCTACGACTGGAAGAGAGGATGGATGATGTGTCTGGCCGACGGTAATTTTACGCCCTCTACCGTCGCCCTAGGCCATCCACCTTGTCTTGCTGTATCGTCAGGTCCGCCAAACCCTGTCACACTATCTGTATCGGGATGCCATCCCCGCCGAAACAGACTTTATGTCAATGCTAAGCAGGAGAGAACTGCTGCTAACCACACGCTATCACACACACAAAACAAAAGTTGAAAACTCCCACTCTTTTGAAGTATTTTATAGATAAAAATACTCTTAATTTAAACACACACTTAAAATTAATATTAACAGACAACATCAAGTCGGCGTAATTATATAGATTGGAAAATTTAAATGGGAGTTTTAATCAAACCCAGGACTAGTTTTAGTACTAAAGCTAGCGACGCCATTAAGTATTATTTATTTGACTGACTTACCTTGAGTCTTGACTCAAGTTCATTATCTATGCCTAATGTCAACGCTATTTTCACGGTCATTAGGCTGACGATGAGAGTTTTAGCAATATAGTTAAGGTTAAAAAAACAAATATTATCGCACTCATGTTTCTGGCAGATTAGGTAAAAACTGGCCGAGTGCAAGTCAAACTCGCGCATTAAGGGTTCCGTACTGTGTCTCTTGTCTATAAAACGGCAAATAATATCACGTTTTAAGCATACAGCTTTATTTTGAATTAAATATATAACTAGACATTTTTAGAATAATATGCGCTACACAACTGTCCCAAATACAAAGTAATGCTAATAATTCTCTTTAAACTGGCCAACCTTTCTTTCAACGAGTTTTGTGGAGTTGAAAATCCCCAAAGTCCAAACAAACTGGCCTTGAGAGAGTAAGAGAGCTAGCCCGAAGAGAATGAGATAGATATATTTATATCTTAACAAAGACCTCTCCGCAATATTATTCTTATAGAGCCCACTATTACATTCTCATTGGGCCGGCTTTAGACTTTATCAACTTTACAAATTTGACAGAAAAAGCCACTGGACAGTATAGAGAGAGTTAATCCTTGGGACAGTTCCTTGTTAGAAGTGTAATCTCCAGATGGTACTATAAGCTTTATGGATAGAGCTGAGATCTCAGTTGAGAAATAAAAACTGCCACAGATTACATAAAACTACATTACGACATCAGGTACATTTAGTAATAAATGTTTTGATTAATGTGTGTTCGAAGAAAAAGTAACCGAGCGTTATCAGACATCTGCGATATGATTATTGAACTGTTTCCTCTCAGAAAACACATAAAATTTGATACGCATTGACTTATTTTGAGTAATATTGTATTTTTAATAACTGATTTGTCGCTGACCACGTGTTTCTTTTATAACTTCACCGGACTCTGATCGTTTTTTTTTTAATTTAAGTATTTATTGAATCTGACATGTTATAAAAATCAAATCCAAAAACTTATCCAGGTTTGTCTAGACAATTTTGTCCTCGTTGTATTAACTATTGGGTAAAATAAAAAACCTGGAGCATAGTGAAACTCCTATTAGATACTATCCGGTTGTGTTGATTCCAAACTCCTTCGGCAATAATTATTAGATGGTGAAGTTTGACATCTTGCCCGATTGCGAAATACCTTATAACCTTTATCCACAGGTGAAACTTCAGTGCTCGTAACTCTCGTGTTTTGATTGCCATGATGGGTAGCAAATAAATTCACGTGTGATTGAAACGAGTGTCGGCCAGGGGAGTAACTACCTACATGATAGCCGGAAGGAGCCCGGTCAGAGAAGAATTTTAATTCCCAATATACTTATTACACATTTAGTAAAAAAAATAATTCCATACAGTGAATATGCTACAATTCTCGAACGGTACGTCACTGGTATCGGTGAAAAAGTGAGAAAAGACATGCTTCGATTTTTAGGTCATGTGGATATAATAAAAGATGCAAGAGTTGCCCCCGTGTTGGTCCGGGTTGGTGTAGAATAGGCCAACTGCCTTCCACCCATGCAGCTCGTAAGAGGCGAGCACAGGGTTTATTGTCACCAACACCTTGACATTGACTAGGTGGTAGAGTCTTGCAACGACTCGCCCAAATTAGCACCACGTTTCAAGACAAATTGCTTGTCTAATATCCAGAAGTGGTGTAAAGAGTCTTTAAAACCAGCATGTTTGTATGAAGAGAATAATCAATTGATACTCTCTGGCTATCCAACAAGGGACTCAGTGTGGAGATATGTCATATATAATTCAGTCATCAGTGACAGTCAACGCACCATACGATCAAATGCGTGGTTTCGAAGTTAAAAGTTTTACAGATAGGGAATATAGGAGGAAAAGCTCTTTTAACCTATACAAATTAATAAAATTTAAGGGTCTGTATGTAAGATTAGAATAAGCGCTTTTTACTAAGTGCATATGTATGTTTATAAGATACATATACCAAAACAACAATTTTTAGATTTTTGTCTGTATCCTCTAATCTCTGGAACGGCTGGACCGATTTTGATGGGACTTTCACTGGCAGATAGCTGATGTAATAAAAAACGGCTTAGGCTAGACTTTTATTATATACTTTTATAATGTTTAAAATAAAATAATTAATTAAAACGCGGACGAAGTCGCGGGCGCAGCTAATTAATACATATGTTTTTTTTTAAACTATCTGAATACAAAAAAAACCAAAATAGTTCGGGCCGTTTCGGTAGAACTCATTAGTTTACATATTAATATGCGTCAATTGTCAATTTTACCGAAGTACCTAATAATATGTTAAAGCCTGCTCATACCAAAATTATGGTTCTGGTTAACGGTAGTTAAACATACCGTACACAGATACTATCTCAAAACTGTTAAACCCACCACCAAAGTAATTGTATTGAATGTCAACTGTCAACGACTTGTAAATGTCAAAAATACTATTCGGTACCTGAGTTTGTAATTTGCGGAAATGATTGTAGTGTCATCGACAAATAGCTCTGGTTATTAGCTCTACTACTTGATCATTTTACGAAATGATCTAAAGGCAGCTGTAATTACACTTTTTCACAAAATGCGCTTATATCATATTAGCTACTACTCGCGACTTCGTCTATTGACTTGCAGAATATTTTCTTATGTGATAAGACAGCAAACAGGCACACGGGTTTTCTGATTATGCTGATAATAGACAACCATGGCCTATAGACACCATAGATATTGTAGGTGCACCGCTGCCCTGTGGTCGGGCTATTAGATCCTATGCCTATCGACTGTAGTCGTTCGGTAGGTAACTAGTAACAATCATAATATACGCGCGTTAATATTTAGAAATATTATTAATATTAATAAATCCTTGTATTATTAAAAATAGATGAAAGCCTATTTGATTCTGTATAATATTGATTCTGTATAAGCGTCGCCAATACGCGCTTAAGAATAAAAAGTATCTTACGTGTGACCCGTGCCGCCAACTATCATTAGGTCAATTTTATTATAATCAGTATAGCAATTTATTTAGTCGGTATATAATATTAAATTACTATCTGGAGATCACACTTCTAACATAGACCTGTCCCGAATGCTTTGTATTGCTAAGTCACTCTAAACTCGCCAGCGTCTTTCTACCAATTTTGTGGAGTTGATAAAGATACAAAAGCCAGCCCAATGAGATTGTAAGAGAGGCCTTACAAGAATGATATTGTGGGAAATTTGTTGTTTGGAGTATAATCTCCCGATAGAACTTTGAGCTTTTATATACGACTAGCTAGCAAATTTATATATTTGCAATAAAATATTTCTATTTTCAATTAAGCTTCGAAACAGTGTTATTTATCCAGAACTTTCCTGCCTTGAGTTGACGCCTTACGTTCATAAATTAATCTCAGCTTACAAACAAACAGATAAGTACAATGTACTTGCAGTGAAAGTGGAAATTTGTTACTAATAAATAATCCACAATCTTATCAATATTTCAAACTGTAAACTGATATGATGAATATTGAATTGTATTAGCAAGCTTTACTTTAGTTCTAGTTCGCCAGATTTGTCACTAGACAGATAATGTTTATGAAAACGAGCGCGTGGGCTATCTGATGAGAAGCAGTTTCTAATTCTCCCTAGTAGGCTAGCACATAAGGTCTAACAGTCTAATAGTACAGTGGATCTACAACATCTACGGTTTCTATAGGCTACGGTTGTCTCTTACCATCAGGAGACATGAGTGCTTGTTCGCTGTCTTATCCCATAAAAAGTACTAATTTTTTTATGGAATACAGAGAACATGTACACGACTCTCCTAACAGTAAGAGACAATCGTGGCCTATTATAGACACCATACAGGGACATCGCTGTTCTGTGGTCGGTATTAGGACTGATTTGCAAGTCTACCTATGTGACATACGAAGCAGTTTTAACTGATTTTGGAATCTGCTGCCAAAGCGACATGTTTGCTATTGACTTGTTTCAGTTTTGGAGCCCTAGCCCATAAACTTAGCTATAAAAATAAGTTTTCCGTCCCGGCTTCACCCACGTGAAGTATTATAGTAACATAGATAATTTTCAAAGTGAAAAATTTTTACCGATTTATATTTGCACAAAAATATACAATATCGTAGCTCTTTTCAATGTAGTCGATTAAAGAGTAGTCTGTAAGTTATTATCTTGTATGGGCTGTAAAGATTTATCCATGACCGTCCCGTAGTTTTTCGTGAGAGAATAACAAACATCCATACTCAGTGTAACTGTAAAAAACCGTTCATTATGATATACTGTCATGTTCATTATACGGGATTTAATAGTGATCCTCAAATTGATAGATATATTATTTTCCTTTGTCGTAGAGAAAATAGTTACTTATTTTCCTCTCATTGATTCTATAAAAAATTAAAAATTATTTTGAAAATGTCATATTGCAAATGCTTTTAATTTTTTTAATTACTTTTAAACACTTTATGGTACAAATAGGACATTTTAAGAAAGAAAAATCAAATTACAGCTTGTAAAAAAGTGTAAAAACAATACATTTAAAATGTAATTAAAATAATTTTGATATTAAATAAATAGTGTGGGAGTTTTACCTGCTGGCTTCAAGGAAAAATCAATCACCCCGCTGCTACCATAAAGCGCTATAGGCTATACAAAAGCGCGGTTCTCCCCTCGTCAGACAGGTTCATAAACAAGTCATTACCGAAGACAGGTTTTCCGTCCATTTAATGTCCTTGTTTTGGCATGGGTCTGCAGATTTACATCCCGGCAATATGGCTTTTGAACACATAATTGCATAACTTGCTTAAAATTTCGGCAGGAATACTTACTCCAAGACGACATCCTGAATGTGACGACCCCATCGCTCGATAGTGCAGTTAATAAAACTATATTCCTACCACTGATCGGCCGGTGAGCTTTTAAACGGTTTTATTTAGCTTGCCCAGTTTATTTGTTTGGGTTAATTTTAGTAATTGGAATTTTAACCCCTTCCTGATGACAGATTGATCTGATATTTGGTACCTACACACTCTTAATCTTAATATTTGATAACAATACATTCTTAACGATTGTAAATGACTATTAGCAAAATGGCAAATTAGATACCTACATGTTATTACTTCACAACAACCTGAATATGGATATCAAATGAAAGGGCAGTCAAGCCCTAGGACAGAGTTCATTCACTATGTAAAAACTGAAATCCAAGATGGCCACCGCCACATAATAGCGGATTCCATATTTTTCACCATTACCTCAATATGCGTATATGCTAATAGTTTAGAATTTTATGGCATGTACTTACATCATAAATCGCTAAAATTAAATATATAATATGTAGTTGGCCTCTTTTGAAATTCAAGGACTTAAACTTCGTTGCACAAAACGATTACGAAATTTCAGCATGTATTTTTATTGGCCAAAATAGGCATATTATAAAAATAAATATCAACAACATATCACATAATATATAGGTAGGTAGGTATATAAGAGAAAAGTTCTGTGCTCTTTATTAGAAAGTGTATAATTTATACCATCACTCGTTAGTCGAAATCACCACAATAAAGATATATCACGGTCACTGCGATTCAGATAACAGATTGTCACTTGATTCAAACTTCAAAGTATATAACGATTGTTACCTATTAACTAGTACCAAAATAATCAAGAATTGATTTTAATTTTAGGTTACATTATATTATTTTAAATATTTGAGGTACTTCTATGAGGACTATTTATGACTATGAGGACCACACGTCATGTATTAAACATTTATTGAAAACTGGCTGTGCCAGCGACTTCATCCGCGTTTTTATTTCAATATTTTATTTTATGCATTTCTAAACTAAAATGCTAAAATCAAAGTAGCATAAGCCTTTCCTTATTAAATTAGCTGTCTAACAGCGAAAGCTCCATAAAATCAGTCCAGCCGTTTCAGAGATTAGAGGGTACAAACCGACAGACAGACGGTCAAAAATGTTAAAAAACACTGTTTCGTTAATAGTATCTTGTAAACATACATACGCATTTAGTAAAAAGCGGTTATTTAAATATTGCATACAGACACTCCAATTTATTTCTATATATCATTCATCTTTCGTAATTAATATGTATTCATCGAGTTTTCTTTGTTTTTAAGATGTAGTCTGCTATTCGGAGTGGAGAAGAATCCAATGAATCTAAAACCATGAATATTGGTCCGGCAGATCTTGATTTATAAGTGTTGTAACAAACCCGTCTAGACGGGGATATTTAATGTTAATCTTAATCTAAACATAATTTAATAATGTACCTATTAAATTATGTTAAAAAATGGTTTTGATTAAATTCAGTCTATAATATATAATGAATTGACTAATAACAGTTACCCTATAAGCATTCTAATAAGTGATTTAAATAATTTTTATTCACCGAAATAGCAAATTATTATTACTTTAAATTGGAGAGCTTAGCTCAGAAACTATGCTGGATATAATCAAGTTTCTTCGGAAAACACCGTACATTGATATAATTTGCCAATTACGGAATACCACATTTTCCATCATTTTTGTTTGAAGTCGCCTTCGCTCAAGGGCTCTGAGACCAAGTGTAAGGAACGGATATTGCGTTGTCCCTGCCGCTTGGCGGTCGACCGACGCACCGTTTTTGTACCGCTATCATTTTTTGATTTAAAATGTCAGTTATTTTGTAAAATCACCTGCGTAAGAAGTTTAATAACCCAACCTAAATTTAATAAAATGACGTATCAAGGGCGTCTCCAAGCCACGTCTAATTCTTATCAATGTGTCTGTATGTTTGTTCTTCTTGAGCTGAAATAGTTTTTTGGAAAAACATTGCTTCAGATCTTCAATGATAAGTCTGAGTTAGGCAGTGATAGTGTCTAAGGCCATCTAAAACTTTATCACTCCGAATTTACTTACTTCGTCCCCGTAATCGGTCACTGTATAAGTACAGACGTCAAGAAAAATCTCTTCCTATTAAAAACTTAACTATGAAATATAAATCAGGCTGGTGTTGTACGACGTCAAAAACCATATCACTCAGGCTCCGCTCCGTCAGTCTCTCTGATTTTCACCAGGTTGTTGCTCATGAACTTTGACAGCTATAAAGTTAAAATTTTCACAGAAGATATTTTTTGTTGCCGCTATAACAACAAATATCAAAAAACAGTAAAAATAAATATATAAAGTCGAGGAATCCCATACAACAAACGTGTTTTTTTTGCCATTTTCACAGATATTGGTACGGAACCCTTCGCACGGAAGGACGTTTTTTAATGAGTGATTCGTTACTAACCGAGTGGTTTTATCTACAAGGCTAACACCAAGGGCTGTCTCCCAGGAGACCTAACCTCAACTTGCTGCTGCGTTCTAATTACTGAGGGGAAGGCATTGGTGCTGTCAATATTATGTGGAAACAACATTGTATTATAGTTTTTAATTTTTTATACATAGCCAGCCCGATATTACAACAACCAGACCTTGGTTATTTTATAAATGCCAAATGATTTCACACACATATTTTGCACATTCTTTCGATACTGGTTGAAAGTATGGGGCTACTTTGGAATTTGAATGATGTTATCATGATTTTAATGATAATAAAAATCTTTATTTGCATCAAATAGGGTTACATTTTGTCTTAATAATAATAATTAATCATAGGTCTATGCCTACTTTACTATAATCTAGCATGCAAATTTTAACTAAAAGATTTCGTTAATCCCAATTTAAATAATACAATGTGGATGACCGAGCTTTGCCCGTTATTTATTTTTGGAAGTAAATCATGTTTTTTGTAGAAAATATGATATGTTTAGTTATATTTTTTTTTACTATATTGGAAGGCAAACAAGCAGACGGATTTCCTGATAGTAAGAAATACACGTCGCCTCTAGACACCAAAGGTGGAAATGGTGCGTTGCCAACCTGAGGGATGGTAGGCCTCTTGTGTGAGATAGTTTACCGGCTACCCTACCCTCCAAATTATAACACGACAATGGCGAGCACTGACGCTATGATGCAGGAATAGGTAAGGCGGTGGTGCTAATTTGAGTGAGTCGTTGCAAGACTCTACCACCTAGTCAATGCCACGATGTTGTTGACAATAGACCCTGTGCTAGCCTCTTGCAAGCTGCCTGGGTGGAAGGCAGTTGGCCCTTTCTACAACGGAACCCGGACTAGCACGGGGGAAAATATGAGAATGAATATTATACTAAATACCCGAACTTCCTAATATCTAAAACAAAACTCATCACATATTTCTTTTTTTTTCAGTCTGACATACAGGTTCCCACTTCCCGCCTTTTTGAAATTTACATGCGCGCCAATTTTCCGTCACTCATTTCATGGTTTCGTGATAGGTGGCGCGTGTTTATACACAGATTAAATACATATTTTTGTTAACTATAAAGACCTTAACCGCTTCTGATATCATCTGTCAGAAACAGGATAAGATTAGGACAACGAACCAGAAGAAACTTATAAGAAGAAGATAATGAAGATACGATGAGATAGGTACTTTTTTCATATGCCCCTAGCTACGACAGAAGAGGCAGTATGGCTGTGAATCTTAAGTAAATTGAGTTAATCACAAAACGTATGATAAAATGCAAGTATGATTTGACCTTGCTAGACTCCGTTGTCTCAGTTGCAAGATATAAGACAGTGATAAATCTAAGCAACAATTGTTCCATGATTTATTTTGTGAAGACAATCAGGAATAGAATTTATCATCTTTGGCACAATCTTAAAAGAAAATTCCATACTATTACCATAATAATATTATGTCAGGTGTAAAAAAATGTAAAAGAGGTATAAAAAAAATAATTTTGATAGATTCTGGAAAGCTTCTTATCTTAAAATTTTAACCGTGTATAATTTTACCTGCTTAAACAAATTATAATTTGATTAACTAACACTAGTTAATCAACATACCGATATGTTTAGAAGAAAATTCCACTCCTATCGTATTAAAAACCGACTAAGTGCGAGTCGGACTCGCGCACGTATCTGTACCATTATCTACAAAAACGGCTAAAAAAACGTTTATTTTATGGGATTCCCCTTAAATATTTATTTTATTCTTTGTTGTATTATTTTAGTATTTGTTGTTATAGTGGCAACAGAAATTAATCATCTGAGAAAATGTTGAGCCTGGTGCCTGGTGACAAACAGTCTCACGGAGTCTCAGAGCAATAGTTCCATTTATTCGCTTTGGGTACAGATATCTAAAAATCCAATGCAATCACAAATACATCTTTATTTTTACAAGATGGAACTTCCTCCTGAAAAGAAATTGCCGATCCAAATATAATTTTATTGACAACAGTCTTTATTACTAATAGAGCCTCGGTGGTCTAGTGGTACACGCTTCGGTGGAAGTCCAGTAGTCTAGGTTCGAACCCCGCCATGTAACAATGATGTTTTTAATGTATGTACATTTTCTGAGTGCTCTTACGGTGATGAAAAACATCGTGAAACCCGGATTCATGTATTTTAATTCGATTTAATCTATGTTTAGGCCTAGCTTGCCTTCTGGGTTGCAGAGGTTAGATGGCAGTCGCTCTGCGTAAAAACTGGTGTCTCGGTCAAATCCCCTAGATTAGGCAGCCAACATCGATATCATATGATATCGATAAGGCTCAGACGAAGAAGAAGAGAAGTTGTTAAGAGTACTGCTAATGATATGTGGTATAACATAATATTTACGCAACGATTACAAGCCAGCATACCAGGAGGCTCGGCATCAGGGATTTAGTGGTATTTGCTCGTCTTAGTGAGATTATTTATCTACATTTTAGTATATTTGACAAGTCTGTGGAAGCGTCGTGCACCGCGCATGGCTTAGCGGCATGACACTCATGAACCGTGGGCGTGCTGGAGGCTGCCTGCTGATTGGCTGTCTGGAATCTCCTACGTCACAATCTTCGCAACGCTTCAAGTATCTGAGGATTTGTCTTATCGAATAGCACTTGAGAGAAAATGTGCCTTATCTGTTGCACTGGGAATTACTTATCACGCTACAGTTGTAGATTTATTCAATAGAGGCTTTCCTGGATTTATGTGTAAAATTTTATCTTCTAGAACTAGAAGACAAGTAGAAGTCTATGAACACTAATCGCTTTTATGGTCTAGGAACACGAGGTTCCAATTTCATTTCTCAGGTAATGTACAACACATTACCTATGAGATTTTCAGGTTGTCTGAAAAATATAACGTCGCCAGGGAATAGATTTGTCTCCAATATGGCGACACAATTCCGACGTCTTGTCGGCTAATCGTGGTTGTGTAAGTATGTAAGTACCTCTGCCTACCACTTTGGGATTATAGTCGGAACGATATTTACTTATTTTTTTATATTGAACAAATATCTTAAATGTAGATTACACAAAAAAGGTAATATAGCATTGTACAGCTAAACAGGTTTACACTCTTATCTCTATCTCTTTATTTCTTTCAGACTTCAGTTTTTAATTCCTTAAGTCAGCAGCGCCGATACTGATAAGCTGCGTTCTACATTGGTTCTTGTATCAGACTTATTCCATGTTTAAATAGATAATATTATTTACTTCCTTCGAGACCGGAAAATTTCCTAATTTTAATACATTTACTTGTTTTTTTTCTGGAATTATCTATTCGAGAGCCGCCGTATAAAGGGTCGCGTAAACTGGAAAGTGCATATTTATTGAGTATTTTTTACGATTATAACCTTCTAAACTTTATTTACATAATGACAAAAAAATGCCCGCCCTTTTACTCCCATTAATAAGAAAATATCTCCCCTCATACTTGACCTATTCTGATAAAACATCGCTAAGATTTTATAAAACAATCAGATTTATAAGGGGGATATTGAGCCACATATTAAATTTTTCTTAGAACAGCACGTAAAGTTAAATATCTGGGGCCGTCCTAAGGCATAAGTCCGTAAGTTATATGTATCACAATCTTAATCTTCAGGCATAAAAATGTTTTTTACAGAAAATTTTAGGCAATTGTTGCTTTGTCTCTACTTGTTTCTTGTTAAACTAACGGCCTGCCCCTGCTTCGCACGGCTATATTATACATGTTATCTATATATAATAAAATTTTATTCTGTACTTTAAAGATATTTAAAAAACAAAATTAGGCGACTAAAATCAGCAACAAAATATTCTTAGTAGCCTAGGAATATTTTTAATTTTGTTAGAACTTTTGTCTGTCTGTCTGTATCTCGGCCTCGATTCACGCAAAAATACCTACTAATAATAATATAAATAATATTTCAAAAATAATTATCCATTACAATTATTATTAAAAACAACGTTCACAAAGCGCCAACGATGAAATATATAGAATTTGTATAGTTTGTCATAAAAGACTTAATGCGATTGAATAATTAGGGACAGCTTTTTGAGAAAAACAACAAGCAGTAGCAGTGGGCTCATGTTCTCTTGCAAAACATAAAGAAATGTAAGTATAAAGTAAACAGAGCTGACGGAAGTTTCGTGTGACATTATTCAGCGAACTGTAAATATTATATTAATACTGGCAGACGGAATGTTTGATATCGTTTTAAAAACAATAATTACAAGTGCAAATTTGTTTTGAAATTTAATAATATTGCTGCAATGCGTTGAGATGAGACAATCCTACCTGAAATGTGCTCATGAGATCATTGCACGTTCTTGTAGTATTCCGGATTTAAGGAGGCTTTGATGAAATCTCGTTTCCTGATATCACCGCTAAGATTTTTAATGTCCGAGATTAGTACCTACCACAATATATATTTTTTTGCATTTACATAAAAAAAAATATAGTCACGCCCACATCCTCAAAGAGGTGCATATGCCCCCATGATTAGCCGACGATATTGGTCCGATTATAGCCAACGCAGAGTCGCGGGCTATAATAAAATGTTAAAAAATTAAATAAATATATACTCACGGCTATTCCTACCTATTATTCCTGCCTACCTTTAGCTGTCGATCTTAGGTCCTATGAAGTGATAGGTAGCAAATCCGTCGCCATATGCACAAATCCCGGGTTTCCTCAAGATGTTTTCCTTTACCGTAACTAGTAAGAGCATTCAGAAAATGTACTTAGGTAAGAGAAACTCACTCACCGCCAAGTAGGCGGGGTTCGAGGCTACATAAGACTATAATTCTCAGTGAGTGGCCGCGTGCCGATCCAGTGGTTAATTTAAGAATTGTATAGACACGTCACAAGAACCACTTGTAATGGTCTAAGATCCGAATATAACATCGACCTGAAAATGATAAAAAAATGGCTAAAAAAAGGCTATAATTAATTAAAAATTGAAAAATGATTATTTTTTTAATTTCACCATTGAGTTTAGAAAAAAAATTAACATTAACGGAAAGTACAGCCAATAAGATATGCAAACTGAGGGGTGCCTATTCTTTTCCTGGCACAACGTGTTGACACCGAAATTCCTGCTTACACCTGGCAACCCAAACGTTGTACCAGCAAAAGAATAGCAAACCCTCAGTCTGCATATCCTACAGGCGGTGTAATTGCAACTCAATGGTGAAATTTAAAAAAAACACTTTCAATCTTTAATGAATTATAGCCTCATTTCATCAGACAACCCAAGCTTTTTATGATCTTTAATGAACTATATTACCTATCGAATATTTTTTATGCATTAAACAAATCGGTGAAGTCTATGTCTAATAAAATATTTTCTTTTCTCAATTCTATGGAAAAAAAACTTGTTTACTTAAAGATGGTTGTTGCTAAAGCAAAGTCAATAGCTACGTGATTCATATTCCTCAGTTTTATGTATACCCTATTATATAACCTATAATAATGTGCAATTATTGAGTAAATACACGTTTGTGTGATAGGCAAGTGGCGATAAGGATAGTCAGCAAGCAGGCATGCTAGATAAACTTGTACAATAAACATTGAGCATTGTTGATGTCTATGAGCGCTCCTGGTAAGTTTTATTTTCCGCCCTAAATATCTGTACTGTTGGAGGTTTTAAAAAATATTTATGAAAAAATACTCTCACCATTGTTTGAGCTTATTGAATCTACTCCAATTATGTATTTCTTCTTCGTTTTTTTTCGTTCTATAGGAAATAGGTTCACGTGATATCAAGGTCGGCTACCTAATGGAGGGGATTGACGCGGACGCCAGTTTTTATACTGAGGGACTGCTATCCAGAAGAAAAACCAGACCAATTTCTGAATGCTCGAATGACAAATCCGTCACCGAAAAAGTTGTACACACCTAAGACTAGCACATCAGGTCTAACAGCCAGACCACGAGATAGCGACGCACCGATAACATCTATGGTGTCTATATGCAGCGGTTTTCTCTTACCATCAGGAGACCCGTGTGTTTGGTCGCGGTCTTGTCCAATAAAAAAGTCATTGGTACATGGATTCGAACATAGACTACCGGATTGGAAGTAAGAAACGCTAACGACTAGACTACCAAGACTCTCATAACATTTGATTTTAGATAAATTTAAGCACAATAGATGTAATGATTTTGACACCAACTACCACTAGAGAAATAACTTAGGATTACATATTGCTGAATGACCATTTACATGAGCATTGGGCTTTGAGTTGAGGCCTGCAGTGCAAGCGAGACACGAGTTCGATTCTCGACGAGGATAGGCATTTCTGTGCTGAACACAGCTGTCTGTAATTCCATGTATGTGTGTCTATTAATTGTACTTATTCTTGCATATATTTAAGCATTTCCATCTATTAGTATTGTTGACTAACATCATTAACATAAGCGTTTAATTTGCTTACTTTGGGGTTAGATCAGTTTGTGTATTTAGTTATTTATCTTATTAGCACGGGGTCGGCTATCTCACTCTTATAAAACCGGCTTGTTTTGACTTTGTAAATTCTACAAAACTCATGGAAAGTGAAGTTATGCAATTTTTAGTGTTTTAGCAATACTTATTGGGGACACGTCTTTGTCAGGAACATAGTCTACAAATATCTTGATGGACCAGAGGCTTACATGTTTGATATTCGCCGGCCTAACTGAGTGTCAAACAAACTACGACCATAACTGTGATTGATTTCGTTCCCTTGAGTTATTTCTGCATTAATTATTACGAGTTACCAAACGGTGTAGAAACTGCAAGGTGCTGCAAGTGTTTCTCCTCCACATAACCTACATAACAGATAATATGATGTGATTAGGCACGTTCTATTACAAAGCAGCCAATGCAATGAACTTGTTACGCAAAGAAAATTCAATTCAACAACTTAATTATGATTGAAAAAACATGTCTCCAAGGCCTTTAGGGCGCTTGATTCAATGTTGATTTGTTAACCATCTCGTTTGGCGAAGGGTCAGCGTACACGCCTAGCACCACCGGCCAATTACAAGGCTCGGGTTCGATGTTTGACAGAAGCATGCTTATTTGTGCAATAATCAAAAATGTCAGTATTTGGATTTGGGTGTTTATAAAGTTTCTTCCGGTATTTATTTATTTATATTATGTATAATTGGATTAATTTGGAATTATATCGACATGTATAATAGATTCAGGAATATTTATTTAAGAATACTGATAATACAACGAATGTTTTTTTAACAGAAGAATGTTTGCTAATTATTATCGTATTTGTACAGTGAGACAGTTACTTAGAATATAAAAAAATGTCAGCTACATACACTTTTCATTATATGGCAAAATAATGTATTGAGTACATTGCCAGAAACACTGACATTAGGGGTGCAGAAAAAGTTTGGCGACATTCAATCTGAGTGAGCAATCGCAGAATTTTACCGCCTAATAAAGAACTTATGCTTAATGCTAGGTATTACAGGCCTCGGCTACTTCAGTATCTCGTCCTACGACCGACTCGGCCCATTGGGACGAGATATAGAAATTTTTAAATATTTTTATTTTCATTCAGTGTTTCGTCCCATTTGTTAATATTTTCAAAAACTTATTTGTGGTACAGTCGATAACACACAAAACGTAATTACATAAATAATAATCAAGGATTCAATAAAACGAAATAGAGTTTTGTAAAAGTTTGGTATTACCTAATACTTTATAATCATATATGTCGAAGGAACAGCAACAA
The DNA here is from genome assembly GCA_018236625.1 of Lasaia peninsularis. NCBI lineage: Eukaryota > Metazoa > Arthropoda > Insecta > Lepidoptera > Riodinidae > Lasaia > Lasaia peninsularis. The sequence continues at coordinate 26,797 of DVZL01000192.1, forward strand.
GTCTAGGTTTAGCCACATTTCCTTCGGCGTTATGGTCTTCTGTACGTGAGTCACCCATATTTTAGAGCTCCGTACTACTCGAGAGCTAGCGCTCGAATGCCCAAAACTTTTTTTTTTTGTTTTTTAATTTGTTGCTGACCGAGTGGTTTTTACAACTTCACCGGACTTTTGTGGGCGAGCAGAGTGCTCAGCCCAGATTATTATTATTTATACG
>DVZL01000193.1:0-26957 GCA_018236625.1 Lasaia peninsularis
CGCCCACAAAGTCCGGTGAAGTTGTAAGAACCACTCGGTTAGCAACAAGTTAGTCTATATCAAAAAAAAAAAAAAAAGCATGTTTCGTATTGTCTAACTCCAGCCAACAACTACTATGACGTCACGAGAATAATTAGACAATACGAAACAAGCCATTTGACAGTGAATATACGAAAATTCGGGCTTGGAGTTCGTATCTTTTAAGTGTCAAAAAGATACACAATACCCCGCTGGATCTGAAATGGATGTCTGAAGCGCATACCACAAAACCACGAATACCATATTTTTAGATGTTCCTTGATTCTCGTTGAGAAAAGTCTTCCTGTTTGGCCAATATATTCAGCTCTACATTTCTCACATTGCCCAATTTATAAACCTCCTTGCTGAATAGAAGGTGTTTTAAGGATCAGACTTTTATTAACCAGGCTAAATTGAACTATATCTAACCCAAGAAAGTGGCACATCTTTTAATGTCCTTAGATATTTTAAGTGCAATACCCAGGTAGGTATATAGCACAATACGTAACTTTTCTTTCCTTTTTTTTCACCATCAAGTGGATGAACCTAGGTTCATATTATGTACAAGAAATTGATATTGATAGTTCCCCAGTTCACATTTAAAATATATGGAAGTTTCATTAAGCGCCAACTATGAACAATAAGCAAGTTAGATTAAACTACAAGATATGGTAAATTTTATCGCAAATGACTTCTTGAAATATTAATGAAAAGTGCTAATTTTTAAACGACACGATAATGCAATTAAAGTTGGTTAAAGTAATTTTTATTGTATTTAATTCTTCGTTTTTCTCTACTAAATACATTTGAATATTGTTTTGTTTGCGCTAATCACCAAGCTAGGGCTAATTTGGGGAGATTTTTTTAGCAGATTGATCGTATATTTAATTTAAAGCCACGAAGCAAAAGTACTACCTACTTTGTATACACCAGTAGATTACACTCTTAATTTAACGACAACCTGCCCACGATATCAAAAATCTTTTTCATTCTCATAGGACCGGCTATCTCACTCCTACAAAACCGTCTTATTTTAATTTTGTCAACATGGAAAAAGAGGCACAGAAGTTGGCCGATCTAATGAGTTATCTTACTTATTCGGGTTATATCTTTTTAGGAGTGTAATAGTTTCATGATTTAGGATCAGGGCTACCAATGCAAATTTTTAAATTCCCCGCTAGACAAGGTTTAATTCCCCTAATTTCCCCGCCACATTTAACCGATTCCCCGATGCGATGTACCGAAATAAAACACCACTAAATAATTATACTGGAACACCATAGTAGCCAGGATGAATGAAATTTTAATTGGCAAAGGTTTAAAATAAAATCGCAGTGTGAGCAGCGACGACCTTTTTTTACCTATCTTGCTCTTATTTCGACATATAAAATCGTAGTTCGAGAAGCGATGAGCTCTTTTTTACCTCTCTTACTTTTATTTCAACATTTTTCAATTAATTGTAGGTATTGTTTACTGTAAAAATGATCAAATTATATTAAATCGTTTATTCCCGGGCATTCCCCGATTTTAGCTAGTCCCCGCACTGGTCCGCTATTCCCCGCAAATCGGGGAATTCCCCGCCAATTGGCAGCATTGTTTAGGATATTACGAGAATATTCGTATGAGCAGTCACGATTGACAAAATTAGGTCAATATCGTAATGGCGACCTCAATCATCAACTACAGTGAATTCATTATTAGATATCCATTTGAAATGACTATTCATAGGAATTTGAAATATATTTCATAAAACAAGACTTTTTTTCTACGAATCTAAAGTACCTGGAATTTAAACTCGTAACAAAGATGTCTTCCCAACACGTAGTATTGCCTACTCGATCTAGATTGACCAATTTCTACGTGTTTTGTGGAGTTGACAGTCAACACAAGCCGGCTTTGTAATAAGATAGATATTTATTATTGGGGACTGGTCTTTATTAGGAGTGTAATCTCCATATAATAAACACATTTAGCTATTACACTCTCATACGGGTTGTTTTAACTTTTTCAACTCAACAGAACTCGGCGATTGAGAGGTTGGTTCCAGAGGCAGTCTGAGCGAGTAAGCAATATGGATTGGGGACAGGACTTTGTCTGATTGTGATTCTTTGGTCACAACCCTCATCCTTTAGCGTGTATGATGTGATATTGTTTAAATTTATTTTAAGATGCCAATCATCATAATATAATAATAATATCGCTTGACAATGTAAACAAATTGATCTAACCCCAAAGTAAACAAATTATATGCTTGTGTTATGGGTGTTAAGTCAACGATACTAATAACTAACATACACAATAATACTAACTACATTTTTGGTAATAGCCATATGCTTAGATCGATCGATTATTCCTTCCTACAACCTAGTTTATAATGGAACCCAGATCCCTCTATCATCCAGTGTTACTAACTCGGAGTTATTTTTAGTTCTGACCTTTCTTGGGAGAACCATATTAACAATTTAAGAGTGAAACTCCCGTCAAAATCAGTCTAGCTGTTTCAGAGATTAGCAGGTACAGACAGACACACAAAAATTGCTAAAAAATGTTGTTTTGGTATATGTATCTTGTAAATATTCATATACACTTAGTAAAAAGCGGCTATTTTAATATTTACATAGATGATATCTAAGAGGCGCTGTCTACAATTAGGTCGAATTCGCATACACAAATTCGGGTCTCTTAACGATGCTCACCACACATCACATAAGAGCACTCAGAAAATGTACTGAAGTTAGGAAAACTCATTGGTATATGATGGGGTTCAAACCTGAATTATCGACATAAAAATCCTAATCGTGAACCACCAGACCGAGGCTCTTCTGCTAGCCAAGCTTCTCTGCTCTCTCTATAAAACTTCTATAGACTTGAGACTCGACTTCCCAAAATCCAAAAAAAACAAGCAGTCAGTCTGAATAAATGCAACTTTATTCAACTCCAAAATAATAATTGATGCAGTTACAACTTTGCCGTGCTATACCTATTGAGTAAAACAATGTCTCCCCAATACTTACTCTAATAAGGCTACCCTTAATTTGACTAATTAACTTATGCAGCTGATGGAGATGTTTATATTATTGCTTTTGCATATCATGATATACATTTAACAGAGTTACTCAAACTGTTTTATATCATCAGGTAATAAAAAAAGGATTCACCAAACTGCTTAATAATTTTCATGAAATAGTATCGGCTTTATCTAGTAAATCGGATTTTAGTTTATTAGTCAATAATGATAACTTTTTTTTATATCACCAGGAGTGTTATAAAAAAAGGATTCACTCAAGTTTTTAATAACTTTATTCGATGTATTTTAATTTTATCATACGAATATGATTGGCAAAAAAAATTTACGAATTTAAAAAAGCTATCCTCAGTTTGAGTAACACTGGAATATACATTACACTATTAACTTATAACGCAAAAGTAAAACTAAGATCCATAACTAAGATAGATAACATAAATACTATAAAATAACATAAAAATAAGCTAGATTCAAAAATTTCACTAATATAGGCAATTTAATATAAAAATAAAATATCTATAAAGCATTGTTTAAATGTTATAATGAACGTTTTACACGACAAACATAATTTAAAATTACTTCGTTACTCATTTGATAATTGCCTCATGATATGCTAATGATATGATATAAAATCTACACTGGGTCCAGCCAGTCACCCGCCTCAGTTCAAACATTTGTATGTACAAAATAACTAACACCAAAACAGCTATAACAAAACACACCAAAAAGTGAGTACACGAAGGTCATGATCTAGTCAATTTAATATCGTTGTATATTAAGATCTATGTGAAGAAGCCTAAATTATCTTATTAGATTAATAGTAAAAACAATTATTTCACAAGAGACCAATCAGATTGTGAGTTTTCGCAAAGATCCTAGTTCATTAGCGTTTAAAAAAATATAATATATATCTTACAACGCCTCTAATTATAAATTTAGCAATTTCCATTGTTTGCTTGTTGTTTATATTTATTTAGTGTTTCTGATATCCGCTAGATGAATTGAGATAAAAAATATATTAAACTATTCAGTTGTTTTAAATATCTGCCAAAAGCTCTGAAATACAGAATTTAAAATTTTAAATGTTTGCCCTTAGTTTATAGTACCTCTAGGCGCTAAGATACAAAATGTATCGAGTTATTTGTTTTGAATGTTTGCTAGGGGCACTAAGATACAAAATGTATCGAGTTATTTGTTTTGAATGCTTGCTAGGGGCACTAAGATACAAAATGAATCGAGTTATTTGTTTTGAATGTTTGCTAGGGGCACTAAGATACAAAATGTATCGAGTTATTTATTTTGAATGCTTGCTAGGGGCACTAAGATACAAAATGTATCGAGTTATTTGTTTTGAATGCTTGCTAGGAGCACTAAGATACAAAGTGTATCGAGTTATTTGGTTTTTTAAATGCTCGCTAGGGGCTCTGGGATGTGACAACTATGTGGAGTTATGTGATTTAAATAGCCACTGCAGACACTGACCATATACCTCTATATATTTTTTCAAATCACATATAGATAAATCCTTGAGAAAACTCACAAATTGAAATGAAGTGTGAAAAATCTTTAATAAGATACAATTACGTTTCAACTTAAAAAGTACATTTGATAAATTGTTAGTTTTTCAAAATCTCAGAAATGGATTATAAAGATCCTGAGACTGGTCTGTGATTTATTGTGTAATAAGTAACAATGTTAAACTTGAATATAAAAAACGATATTAACTGAGTAAAATAGTGTTAAAAGTGACACCGTTTAAGGAAGAAGTAGTGTGAAATAGAAATGATTTTTCGTATTAACGAAGTTAATCTAGTACCACCATACCATACCATACCATAAAAATATATATAGTTTGAGAGATTAAATTGTGACTAAAGTGTAAGATTAGGAAGAAGTGAGAAAGATTCCATTTCCTAAAACTAGGCATTAAGAAGCCAGAATATAAAAAATACCAGATCTATAGATCTTTATTTTAATTAATACATGTAAGTTGGAATCACAAATTAAAATAAATAATAAAGTTATCAAAAAACCAATAAGCATAATCTTATGGCTCTATCTCTCAAAGAGATGATATATCAAGCGATATAGATCTCATTATCTCTTTAAAGATATTGTCCAAAAAACCTGTATACAAACAATTCATGTTTATTTCATTTTTTTAGCCTTTCATTAACATGATTTACATAATAAAACATTTTCAGCTAAATCATACAAGACAATAAACAAATTAATTTTAAGAACGAATGTCATTCATACTCTGTTGTTTTTTGTTTTAAAAAAAACTATTGATAACAACAAAATTGTTTTTTTTTAAACTACGTGTCCACACCGCTTGTCTATGTCTTAATAGTAATCGACCTGTTCCCTTCTAAGTTACCAATACTATTCTATCATTTGACTACATCAAAAAATCACTTAATGTAATGCGTTTGTGCGTATGAAATATCAATAGCCTACAAATATTTTATGGAAATACGATGCCCATAAAAAAAAAACGATACACATGCTTTCATTAAGACAATATGATATAAATATTTATATAACAAGATATATATTTTTTATTTTATTAGTAATTTAGTTGTTTTTAACTAAGGTTAGTTTTTTATTGATTTCACTGTTACTTAAATGCAAAAATACGTGACATATAAGAGTAATATTATTTTTGTCTTATAAAAAAGAATGTGCATAGTTTCTTATATGGGCCAAATAACATTAGCCAATATAAATATATCGTTTTATTATATACTAACATGCAATTAATAAGCCTAGCCTATATCACTACCGTTATTTCTTTAAGGCAAAACTGAATATTATATTGTCAGATCTATTAGGAAGCAAGTTATCCTAATTATATATTGTACCATACTAAAGGTATGGATAGAGTTTTTCAAACTATAGTGCGCAGTTTGAATGTGTGCGTGCCTGTTGAGAAATTCAAGCTTTTGTAAATATTTGTAGCTATCCAAATTTTACCATTTTTGTTTCATTCAGCGAAATCCACATTATTCATGGTACCATGAAAACAAGCTCAAATATTGATGTTATTAATGGATAAATAATATAAAAATATCTATTTTCTTCTACCCTGCGGGCGAAAAGCGTCTACTTCTCTCTCACTATGTAAAACAAATTTTCCACTTTCAGACACCGTTGATCAGAAAAAATAATATGCACACCTTGGACAGCAAAAAGGAAAGCCTCAGATTACATGTAAACACTTTTCTTATTTTACTGCACAAAGGATGCAATGTACTTTTTCTAAATACTAAATCTGACAAATATTTAATTTTAGCAAACTCGTTATTTGGCAATGATAAAAAACAATGTTGCCATTTATCTGTCATCAAAATGATAATAGAACTAGTAAATGCCCATTCGCTTTTGCACTCCTTACCAAACCGCGCGCCACAATTAGTTATTCCTCTATAGTTGTTTCGTATTTGGTGTTATATTACTGGTATCTTATTTGGTATTACAAGCAAATATATCTGGAAATAGTGAACACAAGTCTAAATGCTTTAAAGCCATGTTTATTCTGAGGCCATTATTATTTCATGTTAACGTATTTTTGTATTTATAATAAAACTTTCATTCACACACCAAAAACAAAATTGATTAGAAGAGAAAATTAGTTAATATCAGAATTAAAATTTCAGAATAGTCTGAAAGAATTATATTATAAATATGTACCAGAAAGTCGGACTATAGTTTCATTCAACAAAGTTGCGCTAGTTAAAAGTAAATGCGGATAATTATATTTTTGTTTATTTGTTACACTGAATTACCATAAACAATATTTAAAATACCTTAATAAGGACCTCAATGGTCAAAGAGGTATGTTATAATGCTTCTTCTATTTTAATGTTTGTGGATATTAAAAAAAAACGCCATATACAAAAATAACTGAGACAAACTATTTTTGGCTATCATAAAAAAATGCAATAGCCTCAATTAAAAAAAGAACATTTTTTTAACAATTCCATTATGCCTAATCGCTTAATATTACTAATAGGCTATTCCTAATGCAAACATATATTAATAACTATACCAAATGCCTCAATTTCAAGTGCACTTAATGATCTCCTATCTCTCAGTAGTTACAGCAGTCTTATATCTAATGACGTAAAAAATCTCTACCAAAATGGTTCTTACTATAGCGTATACAGATCGGATATTTTTCAATTACATTAGGCTAATTCTAATTAAACACTTTTTTTGTTATTTTAAAAAATATTTAACCGCAATCATGGTTGAAGAAAACTTCTGTTCCTAGTTCAATGCAAGAAAGTTTAAAGTTGCCAATTTATATTTTTAGGCATGAATTTAGAATTTTTGCAAAATACAACTGAGTAAAATAAACCTTTTCACATCTTAACAAGATAATTCTTTTGCGCTCCAAATAAACTTATCTTTGTTAGTTTCGCTATCTTATTTCATTGCAAATAAAAGAGATAAATACGTTTAGTTTAGCTTAGTCATTTCTCTTAACTTGTTTTTAAGTGAGTGTTCCCTTTTTCCAATAAAATAAAAAAAGGGAATGGATAATTTTACTCCTGTCAATTGACTCGAGAAATAATTAATAATTTAGAAATGTCGCATACATTTGAAAGCACTAAGAACGTTTATCTCTTTCATTTACTTGCTTAAAAAAATATTACGATAACTTAAAATAAGTTTAATTGGTGCGAAGTTGAATTCCCGTCAATTGTAAATTGCAAGAACTTTTGGTCTAATTTAGTAAAAATATTAAAAATTAAAAAAAAATTAAAGTTTTCTTATTCCATTTAGAAGACTATAAGAAATCAAATCAAATTTAAAAGTACAAAAAATTACAAAAAAAGGTAGTTTTAGGCGATTTAGGCGACTTCTACGGACGGAGTACATTTGCTTATAAACGTCTCCCTTGCGTGAGAAAGCTATTCTAACACTAAATTGTTCTAGAACATTACAGACTCATGTCTAATAGGTAACTTCGCAATCCGTAACCATTTTTTAATTAAAACAATAAACAATATCGTTGTGCCCAAGTCCCATAATGAGACAGGTGGCAAGTCCGTCGCCATATTACGTTACGTAAATATTACGCTCGAAAACAAAACATTTTTTTTATTTGTTAAAAAATAATACGATGACATCAAATTATGAAATACAGAAAAATAATATCCTCATATTATATCAATATCAAAATTGTTCAAATCCAATTTAAACCAATTTTGTGTTTATTTAAATAATTTAGGTTAAGCCTTTTTTTTTAAATTCTAATCTTAACATTTTCGCTTATCAATCTTTTCAAACTTTCGTTTAGAAATCCTTAAAAACATTTTTTTACCTTTATCCAATTTCTACCTTTACCAACATTTCACTACACTTATCAATACGACTAATTGAATTCGATAATAAAACCCTCGATGTTTTAGGATTCCGTATAAGGCATTTTCGAGTCCTCAATAATATTTATCTAATATCTATATCTAGTAATATTTGCAGATTACGCATTTGGCCAAAGACGTCATATAATTGTAAAATATTTGCGAATTCATAGAAGAAAACTTTATCTAGAAATAGCTGTTTTAGTAAATGCTTGTCTATTTGGTTTCTCGTTTATTGTAGGCATTAGCAGCTTGAAAAGTCCATGCATAATTATATTAATTAGTCGTATAACAAAATCATCTTATAACTATTTTAAAAATCTTTCTTGCGTGTAGGATAATTTATAAGCATGTTTAAGTGTATGTATATGGAAACATGTAAACTGCATGGACATTTGACTCCAATTTCAGTAAATATTTGTCCATTTGAATAATTCAATTTTATGGTAGGTATAGTCAGAATTAAAAGTTATAATACAATTTCTGAATAGGCATTTTATGTTTTTATTAATGTTCGAGTGAATCTGTAAAGAAATATGCAATACATTCTGCATGGACTTTTGACACTAGTTTCAGTGAATATTTGTCCATTAAAAAAATTCAAATTTATAAAACGTTTAGTAATTTCTAAAATTCCATGCATAATTACATTGATTTGTCTCATTATAAAATTATGTTACACGGTAAATTAATAACTTTGGCAACAAAGTTTGAGTGTATCTGTGCTGAAGTATGTAATATTTTCTGCATGGACTTTTGACTCTTGCTGGATCAACAACATTGGAATGTTCAACGTATTACCAACTTCACAAAACGCACAATAACCAAATACGTAATGAATCTGCAAATTTTTGTTGGTGTTTATTTTGGTGTTCGATATCTCTCAAAACTTACGACATACTCTCTACAAATACTAGTAAGTGATACCGCTAATCGATTTAAAGCTTTTTATTGTGCTCACTAAGCGCGATATGTTGACAGCTTCGTGTGTAAAAAGGAACAAGCGCAGTCAGGTTCATGTAATGTTTCTATTTTATCTGTATAATTCGACAATTTGAGTGTTCTATATTTACTATGACGTAATATTTTAATCTATCACATAAAACTAAGATATGTTGTAAAACAATTATTTTTATTGTTCGCTTTTAATAGTACTAATAAAATGATATTTGGTTAAGTTAGACGAACATTAATAACAATTTATTTTTAATTAAACCGGACAGGTTTACAATTTTCAAAACACGTCTTGAACTCCCTTCCTTATAGCTTTTCGAGGAATTAACCAGGTTGATTAATTACTTAGAAAGTCCCTAAAATTATCTAATTTAATTACTTAGAAAGTCCCTAAAATTATCTAATATTTAGAATAGGCAGTTAATTTTTTCCTCGTGCCACGTGGGAGATCTATAACCTAGAAAACATTTTTAGTGATTTTCTTCATAAAGCCAGTTATTGAACTAACGCATGCCATAACTAAAATTCAATTATCAACAAATCTCGGTCTTTTTATAAGGAACTTCTTGTGACCTTAAGCATTGGGACATTGAGCGTTTTTAACTCGTTTTATAGCAATTCAATTTTAGATTCACAATTGCTTGCAAAGAGCAAATAGTAACTTAAGTATCTTGGTCTTTTGTAATGCGCACTTTTACACTTTTGTAATGTTAATTTTCGTTTTTATTCAAAAACATTTTGTGAACTACCTGACCGGTTATAAAATAAAAAAAAATAATTAACATAACACAGCCCTGATATTTTAAAAGTGAAACTGGTCGAATGGTTTTTTTAAATTAATTAACTGTCTTGTTTGTATGTGTGCGTAATAAAATTCAACAATTAATTTGTGTGTTTTTATATTCAATTTTGAATACAAAATTGCAAATGTATTCAAGCATTATTTTTTTATTTAATTTTTGAAACGGATAAACTCTGACTGCACAGAAGACGAAGCCATCAAACAAATATGTACTTACAATAGACGTGCTACATTGGAAGCATTAAGTTGAATTAATTCCATGAGTGCTAAACATAACTCACCTAATATAAACCGCGAGAAATCCGAAAATCTCCAACAATTTTCGCCAATTATTCAATTTTCGCCAAAGTTAGGCAATTTTTTTTACTCTATCTACACTACTGGTCCATCTTTTACGTTTTGATATAACACTTGCTGTGTTTACACAACCTCAACACGATTTTAGTACACTTGGGGACATTGTTTAACGAACTGAATAATTGAAATATTAAAAAAATATTAATTTAAAATACACATTAAAATTACAAACTGATATGTATGACGAATGTAAACGGAACGATTTCTGTATAATAAATAACAGAATTGACTTTAATCAAAGTAAGTCAGTATTAGTATTTTTTTATGTGTAATACATATAAATTGTTTAAAAATTTACTTAGGAGAATTGTAACTAAACCAAAGGTTATCTGTTTGTATAACAATTCAAATAATTATAAACTTAAACACATTTTTTCCGCAAATGTCACCTAGTACCAAACCTTCTATAATTATATCATCTAGTGGTAGGAACATTAAAAAAATCAAGTCGAGACATATCAAAACAGACTGCAACGACAATATTTGCTGATGATTTTGTATGTTTTTTTTGTTTAATTATGTATATTAGGGTATTTCAGTAGCGATTCCTTAACTTTTACACCAATATCAAATCAAAATCTAGTGATTAACAGTGGTTTGTTATGTTCATTTCTTTGTAAACCCATACACAATCACCGGCAATCACTGTCTCTCTATATTTTTTGTCCGTCTCCATATATAATATTATTGCCAATATACGAAATAAACTATACTGGTGTTTGATAATAACAGTGTAATATCATTTAAATAATTGACATTTTATCACATCAATTCATTATGTAATTCAATATCCCCAAGTGTACTTCACATGATCAGACAACAAAGTTAATGAGCTTACACATATGTCATAGTAATGGAAGAAACAATCATTAAGAATTCGGAATTCAGTCTTGGAAATCATTATTTCAAAATTATTCAAAACATAGTCAACACCAAACCATTCCATAACGCAGATAAAATAGTAAACTTTAATATCTTACAAATATCTTAAATACAAAACATAATACGAAATATCACCAAAAGGATAATGAACATTTTAAAAACACAACATATTTTTTTAATGTCGATACATAATAGTTATTTAGAATTGCTTAGACATTTGATTGTACTTTAAGAAAATGTCCCTTTCAGATAATGTGATGGAATTTTCCAGAAAAAGGACCCATTTTTTTATTATAGTCATATAAGCTGGAAGCAAATTCAAGAAGTAATCCATGACTAGAAACTGTGACTGATAGGCATAAATAATTGTTTAAAAAGTCATCCGTGCCTTTGAATGGATATAATTAGCTTGGATCGGTGTATATACTTTATCCAGCCATTATTTATTTATAATTCAAATATATACTTTAAGTAATAAAGCATACTCTACAAGTCATATTCACTTTTGAAAAATAGTTTGTTGGAGGGTACACAGCAGCTTAGCTTTCGATATGCTATACAGCAGTGTAGAGGTATCAACATATTTTATGCAGTAATCTAATATTCTTTTATGTGTGATCTAACACTGCAATCTAAAATTTTATATGAAACTGTATAAACTAACTAGATTTTGGGCGCTGCGCGAGCTGCAAGCAGCTCGCGGTTCGACCCGGTGGCCACGCACTGATTTTGATGGTTTAGAGTTTAGGCGTTGCGAGAAAACCCACGCATCCACATGCGATATCTATACGCATCTATATGCTATCTACATAGAGATGTCTGTCACGAAACGTTAGACTACAGAAGCTAGATGTTTTGAAACATTTAAATAATAATTGTGGTGCAAAATGATCATTATCCTCTTCCTCACAATACATCAACATAAATTATTACAATAAAACAAAAATAATATAATATGATTAAGTTTTAAATACGTTTAACTACCTTGTTTCTGTAATAATAATGCACTTGCCAGATAATTAAATGATAATATTTATATTATGCAGCATCATCTGAAACAAAAATGTAAGTATTTTATTATTTACTAGCTGACCCGGCGAGCTTCGTACCACCCGCACTTGGGGGTATCAAAAATAAATGTTGACCAATTCTCAGATCTACCCGATATGCACACAAATTTTCATGAGAAAGGAACTGGATAAAAAAGTATCCCATGTAAATCTCCTAGTTCTAACCTACCTTTCCACCAATTTTTAGCTAAATCGGTTCAGCTGTTTTTGAATTTTAAATATGTAATGTAACTAAGACAACTTTCTTCATCTATCATTCTATCATTCATTTAGTAAGTCAAGAATATGTTTATTTTAGGCGAAATTTGGACACCTATAAACATCCACCTGGGTAAAATGTAACAAAAACGCATTAATTATTAAGCGAAACAACCGAATATGATTTGGTACGATAACTTAATTTATCTTCAAGTTTTTTTTATATCCTGCTGAGACTGGAGCATTTTTGAACCTTTTATATAACCTGTGTCACATTTTTTTTAAACATCCCGCATATCGATACGTAAAACTACTAGAAAAACAAAAATAGCCTACTGGATAAAATCTATATTATTTATATAGAAATATAAGAGATTCCAGGGTAGAGACGATATTGGGCACCAAGTTCTATATTGATCTAAATATTTGTACCAAAATAATTAAGGTGCACCAAAGTTTATTGATATAGATAGAATACATTTCATAGTAATTTATATTGAAATAAATAAGATAAATAAATAAATTAAAAAATAAACATCTCTAGACAAAATAAACAGATTTATCTAATTTTTCTCGGCCTACCCCTTCGGATATATGGGCTTGATACTTTTTTTAAATTTTAAACTCACCTTAAAAAGAAGTACGTGTACTAGCACGTTATGTGTTTTTTCTAATAGATAGATTAAGTGACTCCAAGGTAGAGACATCACTGAGTGATAGTATACTGATCTAAAGGGTTGAACTCTTTGCTTCTCATGTGCGTCTGGTTTTGGGCCAGCCGATATCCCCAAAGCGCCATCGCTTCTTTACAAGACAACTGCAATATTAAAACCAACATTAAAAAATTACCTTCACGCCTTGAACGAGTAGGCAGGGGTGTGATAGTATATCCACGAATCGTAAGTCGAGTAGCTGTACTAGAAAACCCACGATTAGCCAAGGTACTAGGTTCTATAATGTGATAGGTGGCAAGGCTATCGCTACTTTGCGCACATTCCCATCCCGGGCAATGTTATGCTTAATCGGAATAATGTGAAAAATATTTAAATTGCCCGACCTGGGAATTGATACCGGGACCCTACGCGGCTACCGGTCTTGACAGGCAATGGGCGTGCTGTTACACCACAAAGGCAATAAGAAATATTACACAAATTGTTTTTATTCTCAAAATAATGAGAGTAATGAATGTAAAGATTGCTAGGCAGGTAAGTCGTAGGAATCGTATCATTTGGGACTCGATACTATCTGCCTATCAAAATTATCAAAATGATGTGTTACTGATACTTATACTGACGTCATCAAGATTCATGTTTTACATTTATAAAACATTAAAAAAACAATACCCAAGATAGAGTAAGTTAAGAGTTGCAAAATTGCGTCTGCGTCGTGCGTCAAAACAATAGAAGTAATTTTGCAACAGTTTATTAAATTAACCGCGTCTCCGAGGCTAAGGACGATCGTATTAAAAAAGGCTGTTTGAATAATTAATCTCAACATGTAATTTTGATTAGTATCATTGACAACATAAACGACCCCTAGATTTTGTATCTTCAAATTTCTTAGAAATACAAATAAATGGCCTGAAGTCAATGTATATGGAGTCGAACCGGAATTAGATTAGACTCGGTTGCGGTTCAAATTTATAATTATAATTTTTTTATTCTCATAACAATGTCGTTCGAAATCAAACTCCTAATCCAGTATATTAGGACTGATAGAAAAATAAACAAGTCACTTCAGACATACGAATGACATGTATGTAGGTTAAACTAGTTTATTGGGAGGTATTATATTACCCACATTTCAATTACGCAGTTCGACTATATTATTCAGTAGCAGACGCCCGATGCGTTATGAATATTAAGTGATACACAAATATATATTCACAAATGTGATTACAACGCGTTCACACATGCGTCCCGCATGCGATTATTGTATTTCACTTTCGCGTACAAAAAAAACTATCGATGCTGTAGTACGCACAAATGTATGCAGGCAGAGACTATGGAGTATCAAGTGTCACGATTTCTAACCCAGCTTTTTACACATTAGTTAATCTTTGCATACCAACTAGAGTTGGTCATTATTAAAACAATAGATAATTTAACGTATTATTCTTGCACAACCGACAACAAACTTACTCATCCTGTTATAGTTGTTGACTGTTGTTATTAAGAAATAAGAGTAAAACAGGTAGTAAAAAAAGCTTCTCGCTTCTCTTGACTACGATTTTATACCTTTTGCCAATTGAAATAATGTCCAATTTGTTTGGTAGGTGCGTTATTCGATAACAATAACGCACCTACCAAAAAAAATTGCATAATATGTGAAAGAGCGATTATATTTTACACAAGCGACAGTTGATGCTTTTTGAAATTTGAAAATCGTAATAACTCAAGTTCTTTGATCTGTAATAGAGTATAAAAATCGTATACAATAACTTGCATGTGAGAGCGCGTTATATATCTTTACGCCAATTCTCTCGCAGGGTATTCAGAGAGTATCGAGAGCCAAGGGTTACGATTCCTACACATTTACCTAACTTCTTCCACATCCAATCTCTCTTCAAACAAACACGCCGGTTTTGGTGTCTTGAAACCAACCTCGAATAACACACCGTTATCAAAGGTTTCAAGACATACTAAATTATCATCATAATTTGACAGGTTTTTTCGGTAAAAGATAGCGATTTTTTTTGGGAAAGACAAACGGCTCATCTGAAGGTATGAGACAACCATGGCCGTAATCGAAGATTATTTATGATGGTTGCCAACCTGTGGCCAGGGTATTGATGTCTGATATGCCAGTTTACCAATGAACCTATTTTACGGAGTGAATACCATTGTGGCAGCGGGAATAGGTAAACAGGGGACCCGGACCAACACGTAAAATTTGCACTACTAGCAATAATGACAATGTCGTGTTCGGATCCGGAGGGCAGGGTAGCCGGTAGACTTGCACACCAGGCTCAACACCCCGGCCACAGGGCAGCGACGCACCTACAACATCTATGGTGTCTATAGGCCACGGTTGTCTCTTACCATCAGGAGACCCGTGTACTTGTTCGCTTCCTTATTTCATAAAAAAAAGACTGAAAGACGATATTCATGAGCACTGATGTTGTGGAGATAGGTAAGACTTCACTTAATATAAAAAATGTGGGGAAATTATAATTATAATTATAATTATAATTATAAAGCTTCCCGTCGACGGCATCGCCCGCGTGAACATACTTATGCACCCACGATTACCTGACGGTGTTAAATCCCATAATCTGATAGGTGGAAAGTCAGTGGCAATATCGGGCAAAAAAATATATAAAAAGAATTTACTCTGCTCGGGATTTAAACCTGTGACCTTTTTTGATAAGGTCAGAAACCGACTAAACTAAAACTAGGAATCTTCAAAAATTGCAAATCAATGTTGCTATTGATTCGAATAGACTCATGAAGTATTTTGCTTTAATAAAAAAAAATCATTTTTAAAATAAGAAGTAAATAAAAAACTTACTTTGTATCTGACTAGCATCCAGCTCATCCTGTTGAGCAAGAAATCATTTTTTATTAATAAATAGTTTTTTTTTTCAATATTTACAAATGCAACCCCGAGCAAAAAGTCGGTAATATGTTAGTTTAGGTACTTTAGTACTTATTATTCTATGGTTTAGGCCAGATATTGATGTATTCCCTTGTTCTTTTATTCATGTAATAGAAAATTATAATAGCTAAAGCATCTTTGAGATTTGATAAAAAAAAGATAAGTCCTCCGAGTTTTTTTTTAAGTGGATCTACTCGAGATGTTGTCACGTTCAGATCCAGTGGTAATTTTAGAACTGTATAGAATGTCTTTGTGAAATAAAATTTCCAAAATTAAAATTTAAAGACTACTGCATTTTTAGCGTAAAATACAGTTTTTGGTAAATACTATCGCGATTTTTTTATATTTTATATAGGTAGGTATTTCTAATTGCAATAACAATAAATAACTACTTTTAGAAGAACCTACATCGTAAGCATAATACTTACATATAGTTTTTTTTATAAATGGACATTACAACTCCATTAGGTACAATAATACGAAACATCTTTAAAACTACTATAATATTATTACTGTAGAATAATACTATCTAATTATCTAGTTAAAAGAAACCAAATGTTTTTTTTTGTATAACAAGTAATGTTATACAAGGTTTTAACTTGAAACCGTCTTATTCAATTCCGTATTTGTTATATAACCATAGCACATATTTGACATTTGTAATGAGTTGATATTATCTTTTGCCTTTCATAAATATAACCCCCGATTTTAAGGAATTTTGAATTATGTCAGTATTATTGTTAAGGTACGTATTATCTAAATTATTTGATTTAAAATCATTTCAAATTCACATTGTTCAAAAACTTAATTTTCTTTTGTTTTGAAAATCCCACTGGCCGGTTCACAAAAATAAAAAATCTGTTCTTCTATAAACTTTTGATATCTTTACCGACATTTCCTTGGAAAACATTTAAGAAGCACTTAGACAACGCACCATTTTTGTTTTGACTAGTTTCTACGTAACAAAAGCGAACACAGATGCGCAAACACTGAACTGGTGATCTAGATCTGGTATCCTAAATCTATTCAGTTTATATATGTTCTGTTCGCTTGACATATTCCGCCTGAATGGAATAGTTTCAGCGGTGGCTAACTAGTTTACTATTTTTAAATTTAGGGCTGCTTCTTCGAGTTCCAATTTCAAATTTTTGTTTGAACTGGCTGATATTTGCACTAATATAAAAGAAGTTTTTATATGCGCCAATATTTTATCTTAATATGATAAAAATATACGTTGCCTACACGTGTGTTGTAAACCTGAAAAAAAAATGTTAACACGAGTTCCAATTTTAAAAAAAATTTTTCAAACTGGCCGAAATTGTCTTTTTTGTGGGATAATACCTACTATTATGGGATTCCGAATATGTAGTATTGCTAACTCTTCCTAAACTGGACAACGTTAACAAACTGGTTTTGTAAAAGTGATATAGCTGGCCCTAGGAGATGTTTAATTTTGCGGACAGGTTATAGTTAAGTATATCAACTCCAGATAGTATCTGAAGCTTCTTTAGCTTTAACACACGGCTCTCTTGATGGTAAGGGGAAATAAATAATAGATGCTTCGCTGTCTTTGGGCCTGTTAAACCTGATGTGCGAATCAGTCGGACTGGAACACGATAATATCACTATGGAGACAGGAGTAGATAGGGCGATGTATCCCTACGCGGGCAAATCGCTGCAGAGAACTCTACTTTTATCATACCGTCAGTAGCCTTGTTGGTAGTTACACAGTTAACCTATGCTTGCCTCTTACGAGCTGCTGACAAATGGTCTATTCTAGACGGGGGACCCGGAATCGGGAAAAATGGGGAACACGGGAGAAAGGCCTGACTCAGTCACAAATTTCCGAACAATTTTAAGAATGGAAAATAATACAAAAATACCCGTTATGGTTCCGATTAGTTAATAGTAGATCATACAAGCTTTATCTTCTTTTTCGTAAAAATAAACGAATTATCTTTAACAATTAAAGACCAAATCTTTAACAATTAAAGATCATAAAAGATCATTACTCTGAATAGTGTTTATCGCCATCTAGCGTCTGATAAACGCATTATTTCACGACTTACTGTTTGCTTCGTAAATTAATATTACTAACAAGAACCATTTTTTTTTGCTCAATTTTTATATTAAAAACAGCGAGGAGAATTGGAGAGCGTCTTTAAGTAATAAAGGCCTTAAGTGATGTTGTAAAGTTAAGGTTAAGGCATTGATTTTGCTAAAATTTTACTTATAAAAAAAGGAACATAACAATGATTATTAAAAGTAATACGTTAAGTTGATCGTAGGTACTAATCCTAGTACACCATTATAAAGTTTTACCGCCAAACTTATACAATAAATAAAACAAGTTTTACTTGGAAATAAAAGCCATTACACGGGAACAAAGGTCGGTTATTGAATAAAATGTTCAATATAGTAACAAAACGTATTCAATCGGTCTGCTGGTATATTTTTTCATTTCATCACGCTTGTGCCGCGGCCGCCTTGAATATATTTCATTCAAGCGCCTATAAAAAACCTTATAGCAATAAATACATGATTCAATTTTGCTTTTATATTTTTAAAGTGAAATGATTTTTTTTCCATTTTTCTTTCCTTCCTTTCCTTTCCTTTCCACAGTACTCTACCATCAGTGGTCATATTGGAAATGACCCAGTTCATCTATGCTCACCTCTTACGAGCAGCCTGGTAGATAGATGTTCTCTTCTACACAGAGGACCAACACGGGGAAATCACTAAACCAAGCGATTCAAACCAAAATCTTATACAATTTTCTAGACTTTTTTCCATAGAAGCACGACCGTCAACATTTAAGTAGACTGTGGATATAACATCCCACTTATTAATATTTATTGCTTACACACGTTAGGGGTCTTTGTATCCCGGGGTTCTGTTTCATTGATATTAGTATTGGTATGATTCATACACATATGTTGGTAGTTACCAAGATACGTTTTTATATCTATTATTCTTTAATCGAATCTTTAATTAAGAGTGTGTGTGAGACCAATCCTGGATTCCTTTGTGTTATTAAACTTAATAAAAAAAAATGAAACAATAACGGCAGATGTATAAAAAATAGAATTGAATATGTATATTGTAAAACTTTGTTTTACGGTAATATAAGATCCTATAAAGTTCGCCTTTGTAGTCCAGCGAAATCGGTGTCCGGCTTTGACGCACGAGGTCCCGGTTTCAATTTTCGGGTAGGGCAATTTGTTCTAATAAAATTTTTTCAGTTAATCAGAAAAACATAAACTAACGTTGAGATTGGGCTTGGGAATGGGAATTGCTGCCAATAACATTATGAGAGCCTACAAAATTGTTTTTTTATCTATATATAATCAGAAATATTTGAGTACCTATACGTAATATTATTGACCACTTTTTACTTAATGCATAAGTATTTTTACAAGGCACATACCTAATTATACCAAAATAATATTATTATAATTTTATTTTGATGCGCATTTAAGTTTTTTGGCCAAATACAAATAATTATTCATATTATTTAAAAAAAATTGCATTCATTAATTTTAAGTTCCATATTTTTGTTACGACATATATTTTTTTTATCTGCAGTGCAGTATTTTTTAAATATCTATTATATCTTGATTTTTTTTATTAAATGCAAAAACTTAACTGATACACTTATAATACTATCATAAATTTATTTCCATTTCCATTTGTTCATGTCATTATTTGAAAAAGACTCGACTGAACTGGATTATGTATTTACATTTTATTTAACACACCAGCGACGTCCACAGGATTGACACTGGGTATGCGGCGGAGTACTCTAGTACAAAAAAAAATTCTTTCATACATTTTTTTCTTTTTTATTGAGTTTCATATTATATTATGTGATCATGACAGGGAAATGTCGGAGTTCAATTAGATGTATTAGAGCACATCCTGACTCAAAGCGGAAACAGTGTTTATGTGCTTCTATAGAGTGCACGCCCCTGTAACATACATAAGAGGTTCTTATGATGAGAAAAATGAAAAACCGCAACAACATGACCACTGCCTTACCTATTCTTACTGCCGTAATTACAATATCGTGTTCCGGTCTGGATGATGCCAAATCAGGCAGTAGACCTGAACATTAGGACAACAACGCACCTCTAACACCTATTGAGTCTATATTCCACCCTTTATTGTGCTTAATAAAATACAAAATAGACAAACAGACAAAAAAAAAACTTAGAGACTAAATAATACACAAAAGTGGCCTTATCGCCTATCGTATGGAACAAAAGTCAACGAAATATCGTGCAAAGGTGCTGTAAACATAAATATACAAATTTTATATATATATATATATATATATATTTATATCTTTTACCATAAAACTACTTTTACTAGGTGGTGGGTGGTAGAGTCTTGCAACGACTTGCCCGGATTGGTATCACCGCCTTACCTATTCCTGCCACGATAGTATCAATGCTCCCCATTGTCGTGTTCTGGTTTGAAGGGTAGGTTAGCCGGTAAACTTTCTCACGCAAGAGGCTTATCATCCCAGCCTCAGGTTGGCAACGCACCATTTCCACCTTTGGTGTCTTTAGGCGACGTGTAATTCTTAGCATCAGGAAATCCGTCTGCTTGTTTGCCTTCCATTATCATAAAATATAATAATAAAAAAAAAACTATGTGCTTGTTCTTTGTGTTCCTTAAGAAGCCGTTTTGATTTTTTGCTTCCTACGAAGTTTTATCAGCTGTCAATATTCGGTACGAAGCTCACCAGTTCGGCTGATACCTTTAAGGATATTTGCAAAATAATAACATTTATATCAAAGCACCACAATATGCATATATAATTTAATCAGTCGAAGCGATTCAGTAATCTCGGTGAATTTGAATAATATTGCGGTATTATGATAACAAACATCAGCTCCGGTTTCCGGGCTTTAACACGATCGCTGACTTTCGCCAGGGGCGTAGCGTCAATTGGTAGAAACGGGGGCGAATTTCTTTTTGGGGCCCCCTTTCCTTTTTTTCTTAAGATCTACATACAAATATATCGTATCAATTTAGCTAGTTAGTGAATTTAAATCGCTTCTCCTGGCGTATTCGGTGTCCAACTCTGACGCACAAGGTCCCTGGTTCAATTCTCGTGAACAAAACACACAACATCATATTTCATTATGGATTTGTTCCAGATATGGAGACAGATTTACCACCTGTCACTTCATGAGGCTTGATCGATCGTGGGTGCATGAGTATATACCTCTAACTACCCGTTCGAGGACATTGAAGATATTTTATGCGCTATAAAACTTCAAAAACCCTACTTTGAATTGATTATGATGTCCAGATACATTTTGTTCATTTTTCAAAAATATTTCTTGTTTACAACAATTGTTATAAAATTTACATTAGTCCCATATAAATTTTGAACTATGCTAAGAACAAATAATTAAAAAATATTTTTGCTTTAAAGCTTTAATATTAAAATGTGAAAGAATATTGGAAAGTGTTTTTAAAGTTTATTCTATTACGTAATTTGAGAAATATTTTTTTTCGCCTGTGTGGTGTAACGGTACGGCTGTCGTCTGTTAAGATCGTTAGCCGCGCGAGGTTTCGGGTTAAATTTCCAGGTCAGGCAACTTTCTTAAATGTCTTTCAGATTATTCTGAGTAAGTATTATTGCCCGGGATTGGAATGTGCCCGAAGTAGCGACAGGATTGCCACATATAACATCATGCGTCCTAGTTCCTTGGCTATCGTGGGTGTTCTAATTTATCTACTTAACTTACTGCCTGCCTACCTCTACTACCTCCTACTACCTCTGCCTACCCCTTCTAGGATAATAGGCGTGAACTTTTTACCTTTTTTACTTTTTTACGAGTCTGGCTGCAATGCATTAAGAGAGACCTGAAGAGGTCCTTCTAAAACGAGGCACTTTTAAAACGAAGCACTTTTAAGTGCGGGTCCTTTATTAGAGTGCCCAATTTGCCCACGTCTAGCTTCGATACTGCCTTTCATTATCTTTTTAATGAGGTGAAATAATATTTTTCTCCATATTCTTATTATCTCTGTCTATAACGCTCAGTAAAAATATCGAGTTAGGACTAATGGATTAATATTGAAAGCGAAAGCCTGTTTGTTATATGATAGAATCTTCGTTATATGCGGAAATCCATATTTAAAGAAATCAAAATTATTATTTTTCATACTCCAACCAAAAACAGTAATTTGATAGTGCGTATATGTTTAATGTGTGTTTTATAATCGTAATCGTAAAAAAAAAATTATGCACTTTTGTAAAATGTAAATAAACTTTATTCAAAATAACAAATAATGGATAGTAAAACAAAAATGTTTCCCCCGTGTTGGTCCGGATCCCCTGTGTAGAATATACCAACTGTTTGCCTACCAGGCAGCTCGTAAGAGGCGAGCATAGGTTAACCGGGTCACTATTAACATGTTCACTGGTGTTAGAGTGCTGTGCAGCAACTCGCCTGGCTAGAGATCTACTGCCTTACCTATTCCTGCCGCTATAATGACATTCTCGTATTCCGGCCCGCAGGGTCGGGTAGCCGGTAGACTTACTCATAAGGTCTAACAGCCCGACCACAGAGCAATGGCGCATCTACAACATCTATGGTGTCATTAGGCAATGGTTTATTTATTTATTTAAATTCTTTATTGCATACTAAGCATTTTCTCCCGATTTAGAAAGAGAGTTGGAAGTAATTTTTCTCCTTTCAAGTCATGACAATCAGTTTTACGCAAAGCGACTGCCATGTGACCTCTGCAGCCCAGAAGAGAAACTAGGCCCAAACTATGAATCGAATCTATGAATCCGGGTTTCCTAACGATGTTTTCCTTCACCGTAAGAGCACATAAAAAATGTACATAAGTTAGAAAAAATCATTGGTACATGGCGGGGTTCGAACTTGGACTATCCCAATGGAAGTCCGAAGCGCGTGTCGCTATGCCACCGAGGTTCTCACTCCGTGATAGAGTAATATCGTCGTATAAATTAATATAGAGATAGGTAGAAGGCTAGAGAATTACATACTTTATTTTTGTGGGTTCCTTAACTAAAGGGTAAAAACGGATCCCTATTACTAGTACTTCGCTGTTTGTGTGTCTTTCTGCTTAACTGTCTGTCGTCATCAGGCTGTATTTCATAAGCCGTAATAGCTAGAAAGTTGAAATTTTCACAGATGACATATTTCTGTTGCCTCTGTAACACAAAACACTAAAAACATAAAAAAAATAATGTAAATGGCTGTTAAAATACAACAAACGTGATTTTTTTCTCATTCTTATAGATAATGGTATAGAACCATTCGGGCGTGATCCCGACTCGCAGTTGGCTGGATTTTATTACTATGCCTGAACAGGTTCCGGTGAGAGACCTACAAGACTTTAATCAAGCTAAAAGTAAATAATTTAATTAGTCCTCTCATTTTCCAATTGCAAGTACCTTTCTTACATGTTTGTTTACGTATTTAATTTGTTTAAAATGTTTAATGATTCCTGGTATACTTATATTACTCGTACATATATATCTTCACGCCAGGTCCCTTTGGGATAGGCAGAGAGTATCGAGTGCCAAATGTCACGATCCCTACATGCCTGCCTAGCTTCCTCCGCATTCATCATTCTCTTCATGCATACACATCGGTTGCGGAGACTCTTGACACCACCCTCGGATAATACGCCAGCTATTTGGTCGTGGAATAACTGTTTTTAATATTATAATTAAATTTAATATCATAAATGCAAAAATTTGTCCGTTACGCTTTCACGCCTAAACCACTGAACTGATTGTGAAGAAATTTAGTACAGAGATACAGTTCACCTTAAAAAAGAAGAGTTACTTTTAAACCGACTACATTAAAAAGAGCTTATGTTTTTACGCAATAAGTATTACAAGTCGGAAAAATTCCTGCCCTTTGAAAGTCATCTGTGTTATTAAAATAAATGAAGCGAACGAAGTCGCATACGGGAAGCTAGTAATTATAATAAATGTATTTATTGGATCAATTCGAGGGAAATAATAATAATAAATCTTTATTTTCAGACACAAGGTCCATAGTACAATAAAAAAATAAAGTTAAAAAAGTACACAATTTTTTTTAAAAAATACACTAAAATTAACGTTAAAAAAGAGTAGCAGGTGAAAAGAGAAGAAGAAAATAATAAAATTAATTTGCATAAATTAGCTATATACTTTTTTATTTATAATTGAGGGTGAATATTTTTATTAATCTTTAATAAATGATTCTCAAATAACAAGGGAAAAAAATCTGGTTTTATAAGAAACTTCAAAAATGAGAGATTTACAAACTTATATCCCCTATCAAATTTCCTCGGGGAAATAACTTCACAAATCCTTTCTTATTACTACGCCGCCAAAATACCTGGGTAAAAATTCTTTTTACTTTTACAAGCAAAGTTTTTTTTATAAATAAAGATTATCCTATGTATTTTATACCTTTTTTTTTGCAACAACAACAAAATTACAAGTTTTTCGTGGAATATTATTAATTTATGAATATTCATATTGATGTTTTTAGCTTGTTTTAACCCATATTCATTGTCTTGACTATCCAGGGTAAACTGGAAGAAAATGCTTATTGGCATTAAGTTCGCTTTGTTCTTAATTTTGTGGAATAAAGAATTTAAATAAATAAATAAAATTTTGTGATAAAACTGTGATTTTTCAAAGTTTTATATTTCTTTGTTATTAATAGTAAGTAAATTTTTTTTTCATTTTCTTTTATTTAAATAAAACTAAAACACAAGAAAGATTACATAATGCATTGCAAACCCTTGCATCTGTTTATCTCTAAGTAGCTCTACTTATATTAATGCTGGTCACTTAACCACAGCGTTCGATCATACATATAAGGAACCAGTTTTGAACTGCGGGGGTTACTTTTGTTTACATAGTTATACAGTAATTAGATCTTTAAATCTATTGAGTATGTTTCTATTATTATTTATTGGTTGCTGCATAAACTCGTAGAAATATTTTTAAAATTTATTAATTGATAATTAACATCTGTAATGAGTCAAAAAATACCTGATAAAGTACCATCAGTCATTACTAATAACTGATGGTACTTTATCAGGTATTTTTTTATATAATGTAATGTAAGAAATAAGTATTTGTTTGTTCGCTTTCCATATTAATTAAATAAATATGTCTAAACAAATTATACAAATTGATCGAACCATAAAGTAAGCAAAATAAATTCTTGTGTTATGGGTGTTAGACAACGATACTAATACATTTAAACACTTAAATTAAATATTCATATTTTAATTGAAAAACACATGTATTTTTAAAAGCTTTTATTTAACTTGCATTGTATTTATGTATAAATATGTATCTTAGAATTCAATTTAGAAGTAGATATCTTCACCCGATTAAGCTGAAACATTGTATACACATTTATTTGGATGACAGTGCACGATAAGGTATATGACGTCATTCTAAATCCAATTCGGGGGGACCAAACATTATTGCGGAATAGTTGTTTTTAAATCATTTCTACAATACGGGTATCAAATGAAAGGGCTCGTTGATTGTAACTCTAAAAATAATAAAAGCTTTTTCTAAAAAGTTTTTCTTGCCTTTTAACTTATTATTTATTACAATTATAATAAAGATTAAATGATTTTCATTGGTGATTCGTTGATCACATCTGCCACTGTCCCCAGGTATGTCGTAGGAATTTAGCCGTGGTGTCCAAAGTCAATGACGGGGCCGGTTCACTGGCGCTAATAATAAATATCAACATTGTTTTCACTCTATTATTGTCGTTTATCAAATATAGTCTGTTTTTGACAACCTATATTATTGTTCTTATCTATATTTATAAACCGGCCAAGTGCGAGTGAGAAGCACGCAAAAAAGGTTCCGTACCTAATGTAATATTTAAAAAAAAAACGGAAATACACTTTTTACACAAACTACTTTATTTTCTTAATATTAAAGTGAATATTATGTATATACGTTCAGCCTAGGGACAGGACATTAGACAAATTGATCTAAAGCAAAAGTAATGATATTATAATGTGTTTGTGTTATGTGTATTAGACAACGATACTAATACATAGAAATACTTAAATAGATAAATCCAATAAACACCAAGACCCGGAAATACTGACATCTATGTTTATCACACAAATGTCTGTCCCCGTTGGAAATCGAACCCGGAACTGTAGCGAGTCGGCAGCTTTTTTAGACGAGTAGACTATCCGTTCGACCAACGAGGCGGTTGATCGTACAATATGAAAATTATAAAACTTAGTCCAGCCGTTTTTACGTTATAAATATTGTAACTATCACAACTTTATTTCAAGAAGCTCAAACAATTTTAAATTTTTTATGGGATAAGAAAGCGACCAGACACACGGGGTCTCCCAATGGTAAGGGCCTATAGACACCATAAATGTTGTCGATGCGCCGCTGCCCTGTGGTCGGGCTGTTAAACCTTATTTGAAAGTCTACCGGCTACCTTAGCCTCCGGACCGGAACACGACAATGACTTTATGACGATAGGAATAGGTAAGGTGGTAGATCCCTATCCGGACGAGTACCACCAGTGGTCATGTTGGTAGTGACCCAGTTAACCTAAGCTCGCCTCTTACGAGCTGCCTGGTAGGAAGGCAGTTGATCTATTCTACATAGAGGAAGCGGACCAACACCAACC
>DVZL01000194.1:0-26952 GCA_018236625.1 Lasaia peninsularis
ATTTCCTGATGGTAAGAAATACACGTCGCCTATAGACACCAAAGGTGGAAATGGTGCGTTGCCAACCTGAGGCTGTGTACCATCACAGCCTCAGGTTGTCTCTTGCATGAGTAAGTTTACCGACTACCCTAGCCTCCAAACCAGAACACGACAATGGCGAGCACTAACTGACTGACTGGAATGTTTGTGAGAAAGGAGCCCGGAACGAACGCGAACAAATTGTTCAAACACATTCAGTAAATATTATTCAAACATGTTTATTAACAAGAGGGATCTGTAATTAATTTATTCAACAAATTATTTGTTTCGCCATATCTGCGGGGGCTTATCTGAATTCTTGTGTTTGCAAATTAAACACTTTATAAGTTTCAAATGATACTCCTGCCCACGCCGCGGTGGGGAGGTATTCTGATCCCCTCGTGTTTGTTTTGTTTGATGTAACCCTCTTTTGTTTGAATGAACGCTGCAGATTCATCTTTTATATAGCTATACCCGCGACTTCGTTTACATACCATGATTTAGTGTGATTTTTTTACTCCACAATTTTAGCGACGAGTTGGTAAATTTTTTTCTACCCTCCTTGCGTAAAATGGCAACTTTCTTCCACCATGCTTAACAATGTCATCTATAAAATAAGTTGGGTTATATTCCTGATGCTATAACTCTAGAATGCACAAACTGATTTCCATGGTTTTGCATTTTTTGGAAAGGTCTCGGTCTCCGTGAGATTTATAGTAAAGAAAACGAAACGTAATGTTACAATAAACGAAGCCATCTGGTGGCGAAACGGATTTCGCCGGGTTTTCTAGTTGCTAGTAATTCTGCTGTCGCCAATTAAACTTATTTTAAAATATCGCTATCTTCTTTCGACGCAAACAAAGGAAAGAGACAAAGGATTTTTAGTTCTGTCAGAATTTAATAGATTCTGATTGATTGTCAGAAGAGGGTTTACACGGGTCGATTTTCGTCGTGCAGCTATTCGCATCACAAATCGCCTCACTAAGCCGCATCGATAGCTCATTTACACAGGTGAATAACATTGCACGCGGCTCGGTCATTCCCTACCAAAATGTTGAGAAGAATAGGTGTTAGTGCCGGAATGGAAATGGTTGTTTATTCAATTAGATAAATATTGCTTGAAGAACATAGAGAGATGAAGAAATAACAGAAGAAAAATCAAAAATTAATTGGGTATGTGGATGGATTTATCGACGTAAGCACAGCTTTTAGTCACCTGCTACATACGGCCGGTCGCTGCGCGGCCAAAGTCGGATGCTACCCAGCTTGGGGGCTTGCGGCTTTATTCTTTTGCAACTTAGTCGGATTACCATTAAGATGGTCGATTTTCATCGCGCGACAAAAATCGTGCGGCTTTAGTCACCCGTGTAAATCCCACTTAAGTGACATTCTTACAGATTTTTGATCTATACCTCGGAATATTTTTAATTAAAATCCGTACAAGTTATTGTGCTCTGTCTAATTTGACATGACTAAAGTGTTCCGTCTCTTTCGTTTTTTATGTCACTGAAAAGAGATAGCGTGTATCTAAAATAAGTTTAGTTTCCGTGCAGAAGAATTACCAATCTTTGATCATGTCGAGCAGAAAAATAGTCCATAAGTATAACACATTATATAATTAGTATATATATAATATATATAATAAACGTTTTTTTACGCCCCTATACCGTTTACCGTTTGAATTTGGAAAATAAATATATCACGTAAGAGATCAACGTTAGATTATAGATATACCATCCTGCTAAAATATCCTGAGCGTTGATGAGAGAGGGTGTAAATCTTGAAAGCTAGTATCAAGAATAATAAAAGGCTTAGTTCTTATCGAGGTGAATCAATACCTACGGTCATGGTGTTTGTAATTAAAAAAGCTATACTCACTCCTCGTTGCGGTGGATAATGTTGAGGTCCCCTCGTTTTTGCTTTGTCTATCTGTCAAGATCTCTCCTATATCTATAGATATTAAGGCTTTAGGGTGAGAAGTGGGGATGATTGTGGAAAACATGTTACCTTTCCTATATCTGTAGTTTTGTGTACATTTTTACAAATTATAAAATCCAAAGGATATGTTTGTAGTTTAAAGATATTATTTATATAAAGAAAGATAAATATGTTATACTAAAATAAAAGAGGTTATGCTTCAGCTATTACTAGCTAAAAAAAATTAAATATTCAAAAAAAGAATGTGGATTTGAATTGTTGGTTTGCCTTTAAACACAGTAAATAAATCAATAAATATCCTTGGATAAATTACACAAATTGATCTAACCCCAAAGTAAGTAAATTATATGCTTGTGTTATGGGTGTTAGACAACGATACTACACATAGAAATACCAGAAAAAAAAAAAATAAAAGACCCGGAAATACAGATATCTTTGTTTATCACACAAATGCCTGCCCCCGTCGGGAGTAGAACCCGAGCCACGTGGTTGGTCAGTGGCATTAGGCTTGTACGTTAACCCCTCGACCAACGAGACGGTCAAATACCTACATTTAGTTTTTATTCATTTGCTCTTCACAACATTTATGAAGATGCTCCTGTGTTTATAAAATTGGGTTTTCATTACTTAAATATAGAGGTTCAACTATAAATCAACGTTACATATAATAGTTTCCTCATACAAGACTACTCTTATAAAAATATTTGTTAGAATTGTATTCGAAATACAAATTCCGCCGCCATTTTGTTTGTAAGTCAAAGTGAACAAATGACTCCCGATTCTCTCCAGCGACACGAACATGTGAATATGGCGACTTATGAATAATTTAGCGACATTCACGAGCAAATGCGTGTGTGAAAAATATGTTTACTGTTTCTCGACTGTGATAGATATATTATGAGCTATTTTTAATGTAATCGCCTATGCGGTCGAGTGGTCTCCTACTTTGACGTACAAGGTCCTAGGTTCGATTTTCGATTTATTCGATTTCGATCTACATGCACCTACTATTAACAGACGTCATTAGGTCCTTAAAATGTTACAGGTAGCAAAACAGACGCCATATCAAGCACAATTCAATTTTAGACAACGTCATGTCTCCCATATAAATTGGGAGTCTCCCATACATCAGAAAAAGTGGCCCTACCCGGGACATTAAAGTTGGGCACTGACTACGCTCTAGCACAGAGGCAATAGAGGTCATTTTAAAACGACGTTAATAGTAATTGAATATTTGAAAGTCAAAAAATACAAGCTCTTAAATAAATCTCATTATTTATGAATGGAGTTTCTTCGAGCGCCCACAATGAAATTTTAACCTCCAATCCTAAATCTAACTAAGCCTTCGAACTTTAACTTAAACTTGGAACTGTTACAGTAAGTCACGAGAAACCACAAGTTAAATCCAAATTAACAATGAAAACTGGGAATTTCATTTTATAAAACTGTCGCACTTGAAATTGTTGAGACTTTACAAAGCCCAGCGCACCACCACTTCTAGTGGGCATTAAAACATTAATGGCTACTGAAATTCGAATCACAAAGATGAAAATTGTAATGGAAAAGTTTATAAAGTTTCTGTAGTTAAAGCGTGGAGGTACGGACAGAAATATAAGTTTTAGAACTGAAATATTTTTGTATACGGAACCAGGAGTATTTGATAAATTTCACATCCGAAAAATTCATTTAGGGAGCTTCCGTGGTCTATTCAGATGACATTATGTGTCATCCAGTCACATCATGGGACCTAATATTGTTGGCTAATCATAGGTGCAAATGGACCTCTGCTTACCGTTTCTGAGATGTGGGCGTGACGATATTTATTTTTTTAATATCATGTATGTACAGAGTATAGACACAGTTTTTTCCAACATATAATACATATATACTTATATACATTTGTAAATCTTTAGACATAGAAAAAGAAATAATTAATCATTGATAAGAAAGATGCGTCGCCTTTATATCATAAAGTACCTAATAGTACGTCAAACAAAAAATAAACTTAATTAATTTGCCTATTCCGCGATAGTAAATATATTTCTATTATTCGCGGAATTGGCAAATTAATTAATTTTATTTTTTGTTTGACTATGGATTTCCGCAAAGTAACTCTATTAATGAATAATACGTTGCCAATTTGGGGCCAAGGCTTTAAACCACTTACTTAAAATTAACGGACCTAATCATAACGGGACACGACAGTGGCGAGGGAGATTAATGACAGGAACTTTCTGATTCGTCACTAAACTGCCGTCTCACAAACAAATCGACTCTTGCCTTTTACTGATTGCTTAACAAAAAGGTTGTCAAAATTCATCGCAGTATTCCAAAACCAACTCAAGGTTGGTTCTGGTTTTTTAGAATAATTGTAATACTGGTTCTGGAATACTACAATGACAGTGGTATTCGTACGTTGCAGACTGTACTTTCTAGAACATCTTGAAAAGTTTTTGTTGTAATCAAGTTTTCACTAGCAGATTTTCGTAAGACTTCAAATATAATGTTCCTCGAGTTTGATTTCATTTTCTGAAAAATATTTACTTCGTACTAGCTCAAATATTCATAGTTTCATAGTATAAGACATAATATTGAAAGTATTATGTAAGTTGTGTTAGTTACAGCATTTTAAGTTTCGGATTGCCTGCGTCTGGAACAGTATAATAACTATTAAAAAATTAAGAAAACTTCACATGTCATGGGCCGGGTTTTGTATTTTTGCATATTTGGGCTGGAGGAATAACTAGTACACTACTATTAACTAGTTGTCCCGACGGACTTCATATCACTCACACTTAGGGGTAAAAAGTATCCTTCATCCGTCTCCTGATTTTAAGTTACCTCCTCACCAATTTTTAGCCAAATCGGTGCAGCCGTTCTTGATTAATAAACAGTGAAATTAACACAACTTTATCTTATGTATATTACATTAATATTATTTTGATTATATTGTTATTCTTATATTAAATGTAAAATCATTTAATATAAAGCAATATTAGGTTTAGCTTATATTTAAAGAAGTTATGTAAAAGGCAATTCATATCGCCTATCCGCCTAAAGCAGCCGAGGCTGATATGAATACCGAAGACGGACGCGGAATTCATCTGCATAGCACAAGACAAATGAAATTTTATATTAATGCGGTATATCAAGCCCAGTCTTTTATTATGGCCGTTTTATTTTTCTGAAAATACTGTTTTGCCGGGCTTCATTTTGTAAAGCCCGCTCGTTTGTAATGTATGAATGCTCGTTTGTAAATGTAACTCTATATCTACTAGATCTGCGAAGCACAAACGATGTATCCAACTTAGTATTGTATTATGGCCGTTTTATTTTTCGAAAATACATTTAGATGGCTTCATTTCAAAAGCCCGCTCGTTTGTAATTTATGATAAATGTAACTCTACATCTACTATATCTTCGAAGAACAAGCGGTGTATCAAACTCAGTATTGTATTGTGGTCGTTTTATTTTTAGAAAATACTTTTAGATGGCTTCATTTTTAAAGCCTGCTCGTTTCTAATATATGAATGCTCGTTTGTAAATGTAACTCTATATCTACTAGATCTGTGAAACACAAGCAGTAAATCCAACTCAGTATGACATTATGGTCGTCTTATTTTACTGAAAATACAGTTTGACCAGACTTCATTTTGTAAAGCCCGCTCATTTGTAATATATGATAACAGAACTGTGTTGTGGCTGTGTCATTTAAAAAAAAACTGTTTTGAGTCGGCTTCATTTTATCGTAATGTAAAAACTATATATAAATCTAATAATGTATTGGCATAAGTTTTAATTGTTTTAAGTTTCAATTAAAAGCATTATTGTTACAAAGAAAAATAAAAAAGTAAGAAAAGTTTCTTTTGTCTGATCTGAGGAAGTGAACGCAATCCGATTCGATCAATAAGATTCTATTCTATAGAAAAAAATTAATTATAATAAAATAATGTAAGAGTTTGAAGAAAATATTAAATGATTAATATGCCTAAATTGAAGATGGATTTTAATAATTATTTGTTCATCAAAGCGAATTAATTATGCCAGAATTTAATATAAGACTTTTTTAAAATTATATTTTCAATGATATAGCTTTTGGAATTATCACTGATGAAGAAACATACCTATTACTATGCTTTTAAAATATATCGACGTCCTATTTTCAGTATTTGATTATCACTGTTCATAATTTTTGACATCGATTTGGAGAGTAGTATGGGTGATCCACCTACTTCTTGCTATGTTCTAAAAAACCGGCCAAGTGTGAGTCAGACTGTGTGTGTGAGGCACACGAAGGGTTACATACCGAATCTATATTCTCTAAAAACGGCATAAAAAAACACCACATTTTGTACATACGAGTACTACTTTATTGTAGTTATTTTGAAATTAACATATGACAAGATATTCCAAGAATTCGGTTACTTATTGCCGCCATCGCGATCTAAATATAAATAGCGACATCTATTGGTTGAGTAGGGTTGTTCGCTGTATGAACCTTTAAATATTTACTTTATTCTGTATTTTAATATTTGTTGTTATGGCGGCAACAGAAATACATCTGTGAAAAATCAACTCTCTATTACGATTTATAAGATGTAACCCGCTGGCAGTCAAAAACACAGGCAGCGGAGTCTTTGTAATAAGATCCCTTTTTCTATATTTTAGGACGGAACTCTAGAAATAACTCCCTATTATTAATTGTGTTTTTGTAAATTATGATAAGAAAAAATGTTTTCTAAGACCGAGACTTTTAAAGTCTATTTTGTTATTGTTACAGGGTGAAAAGGACAATGGCAAGAACTGTATACTCTCATGTGAAAAGCGGAAAGCAGACGACAATGACATTAATAAGGATTTAAAAAAGGTAAGTTTATTCCTTCATAATGGACCCTTGCAAGAGAAACTTATCTATTTTCGCTACCTTGCCTGTTTTCCTTATACTACCATATTTATCTTCCTAACTAGACTAAGACTTTACCGATTTTGATCGAACAAGAACATTACTCATTAAATAATAACAAAATATAATTAATATAAATAAATAATAAACATAATGACATTGTACCATACCATAATCTATAAAAACGCCAAAAAAATCACGATTGTTGTATGGGAGCATTCTTTATATATATTTATTTTATTTTTTAGTATTTATTGTTATAGCGGAAACAGAATAAAACTTAGAGACTAAATAATACACAAAGGCGGCATTATCGTCAAGTCAGCGATCTCTTCCAGGCAACTTTATGGTATGGAACAAAATTCAACGAAATATTCTGTAAAGGTGCTCTAAACTTAAACTTTAAAAAAACATAAAAATACTTATATATAAAATATTATTTTTATTTAAAAATACTTATAATAAACAAAAATACTAAAAAATCAACTATCTAGCTATCGTGATTCGTGAGTTACGTCCCCGTGAAGACAGACAGAAAGTCTCAGTCTGAAAAAATACTGCTATGTACCTATATTATATATACATTAATTTACGCAAGCCAGTGAAGACATTACCGAAGCCGCATTATGTATTATGAATGGATTTAATCACGCTACCCCCATGGGACTGATAAAATCGGCGCCTTTCATGAAACCCACCACGCAATTTTGTTCCTTTTCCACTTCAACATAAAATTTAATTTCCCGTAACATTAACTAAAAGCCCTTCAAATATTATTACAGAGGTTTATCAATGCGAGTTGTAAAACTTTGGACATTAGGGAATAAGTACGTGAAGGTCTTTTTAGTTCTAAAATTGTATGCTTAAACTAACTACTTTTTGCAGCTTCACACGAGTTTTAGTTATTCGGATCTACCACAGGAACTTCAACGAAAAATAGCTAAATAAATAAATAAATACTACTGGACAAATCACACAAATTGATCGAACCCAAAAGTAAACAAATTATTTGTTTGTATTATGGGTATTAGACAACGATACTAATACATAGAAATACTGAAATAGATACCGGGATAAATTAAATAAACGCCCAGACCCGGAAATACAAACATCAATGTTCATCACACAAATGCCCGTCCCGTCAGGAATCGAATCCGAGCCTCGCGGTTAGGCGTGTACGCTAGCCACTCGGCCAATGAAGCGATCAAAGTATTTGCCGTTATAACAGCAACAGAAATGCATCATCTGTGAAAATTTCGATTTATGAGATAACGCCTGGTGATAAACAGACAAACAGCGGAGAATTAGCAATGGGGTAACTCTAAACTTCATGAAGATATTGTGCATAGGCACAATAGTTGAACTGAAAAAAATGAAAAGTACCTTCACGCCTAATATTCCCAAAGGGGTAGGCAAAGATGTAGTAGTGTATCCACTACTCGTGAGTCCAGTATTTATATACCCATCATGATGTGAAAGGTGGCAAATTTATCGCCACTTGATTTGATAGGTGCGAAATGTCACGATCCCCACATACCTGCCTTGCTAAACCTGAATACCTGAACCTGCTTGCTTAAATATCACGCCTATTATCCCCGAAGGGGTAGACAGATAGAGTAGAACACAGCCACGATAAGCCAAGGTACGAGGGCCCTGATGTGATAGGTGGCAAGTCTATCGTCACTTCGGGCACATTCTAATCTCAGGTAATGTAATGCTTACTCAGAATAATCCGAAAAACATTTACAAAAATTGGCCGACCTGGGAATTGTACCCGGGACCCTACGCGGCTTACGGCGACAGCTCTACTAGCCTAGAGCCGATAATTATTGGGAGAAAAAAAATATAGTAGAATGAAAACTACTGGAAATTAAAGATAATACCTATAATAAGTCGAGCGAAGGTCGGGAAGTGGGAGGGGAGGGGAGGTTTTAAGAAAAAAAAAATGTTTTTTCTGTATTTTGCAGCGAAATCATAAGTCCTATGGAAAAAAATGCAATGGCAAAGTTGTAGGCATTAAAAAAATGTGTAATTTCATTTTTAATTAAAAATTAATAAATAACTCAAAATTGTATTCTACGTGAGTAATTGTATTGCAAATTTTAATAAATACAAAAAAACATTTTTTTCGTTTCTTGCATTTTTTAGAGGTTGTTAATAAACTAATGATGAATTTTGTTGATTACTTAATACTCATAGTTATAAATTTAGTTAGCTCACTATCTGGAATCATCACAAATTTTTAAATAATGATAATATTATATGTATTATTAAATAATGTATTTGTACCTATACATGTTTATGTTTTTGTGTATATGTTTTTGTTTTCATTGGCTATTGTAGAATGTGTATTTATTTTATCATTTTTAATAATACAGATAAATTTCAAAGGGCAAAAATTTTTCCGACTTATAATACCTATTGCATTTAAACCCTCTTTTTAATGTAGTTGGTTAAGAAGTAACCTGTGTTCTTCCTCACGTTCAATTTTATTTCTGTACCAAATTTCATCAAAATCGGTTCAGTGGGTTAGGCGTGAAAGCGTTACAGAGAGACGGAGTTACTTTCGCATTTATAATATTAAGTTGGGTTGCGTACTTACATGGAATATTTACATCAATGTATGTCTCTGTTTTGCAACTGTTTTCTGACAGAGATCACTATTGGTGTGCAATAAAGTCATTCATTCATGTCTTCATTCATTCATTCATACCATTATTCATTTATTGGTGCGTTCATTCATTCAATCATTCATTAATTTAGTTTTAAATGAACCGTTTATGTCCAAAGTTTAAGCAATCCAGCCATTACAAAGAGCTGAAACGTTTTGTTTTCATTATCTAAGCGTAGCTCTCGGGTTGCTGCTATGTACTATGATAGGGTCATGTTAACGGCCAATTTAAATATATTACGTGCTTAAAAACAACTTAACAAGCCCTCAGGGCATTTATTTTGTTTATCGCGAGTTGTATTACACTTGCCTACTCGTAATTAAATGTTTGTTATCACAAGACGTGGAAGGTTATAAATTAAAATCTGCTGTATTAAAAATAGCGTTGGTCAAATCTATACTAATAAATAAAAATAAAGTGTTTGTATTCAATAGTAAAATAACCGTTTTTACTAAATGTATGTACATATTTTACCAAAATATATATTTTTTAAATTTTTGTCTGTCTGTCTATCTGTTTGTGCCCGCAAATCTCTGAAACAGCTAACTACTTTTATTTTAGAATTTTATTATAGTAATGTACAATATAAAAATGCGGATGAATTCGCGGGCACACCTGTAGCCAAAATGACATTGTCCTGTTCCGGTTTGGAGGGTGAGGTAGCCGGTATACTTGCACATCAGGCTTAAAATCCCGGCCACAGGACAGCGACATCTATGGTGTCTATAGGCCACGGCTGTCTCTTACCACCAGGAAACCCGTGAGCTTGTTCGTTGCCTTATTATAAAAAAAAACAAAAAAAAAATAAAGACCAGACACAGAAGAATTAAAGTCAGCTCTATTTTGGACACCAACTCAGTCACTTATCACCGTATTTTTCCAGGAGTATCTTCAATATTATATTAAAATATATTATAGATTTTTTAATATTCTTATATTGTTACAGGCAAAATTAGAAACAAAGGCACTCAAGGCGAAAAGGCCAGGGTTCACGGATGATAGATATAACGAAACTTCGTATTATATTGAAAATGGTGAGTACTTTTTAAACAATACTAAAGAAATTTCATGCCCCAATGACCCAAAATACATACACCGTAACCCCGATGTACCTATTAAAAAATAAAATAAACAAATCATAATAAAAAAGCTGAAAGATATTAAATATTAGTTAAAAATGACAAATTGGGTTGAATAAAATACCAGGAAAGCTATATAGAACGCTGTAGCTGGATAGTTAAGCGTAAACACTAAACACTTAAAAATAAGACAAGAAGGGTATTGTACCAATTGAACCAATCTACCACGAACCAGCAATGGAACCGCATTTTAAATATTTTAATAGAAAATATGCAGTATATTCTCGGGTGTACATTTTTTAAGCAACGTCACCTGTTAAAACTAAATGTTATTTAATAAAAATAAATAAATAATAATTTTTCTCCGTGTTAGTCTGAGTACCGTTGTAAAATAGTCCAAGGTCTATTGTCACGAGCACAGGGTTTATTGTCACCGACACCGTGACATTGACTAGGTGGTAGAGTCTTACAACGACTTGTCCGGTTTGGTATCACCACCTTCCCTATTCCTGCCGCAATAGCGTCAGTGCTCACCATTGTCGTGTTCTAGTTTGGAGGGTAGGGTAGACGGTAAATTTACTCACGCAAGAGGCTTACCATCCCAGCTTCAGGTTGTCAACGCACCATTTCCACCTTTCGTGTCTATAGACGACGTGTATTTCTTACCATCAGGAAATCCGTCTGCTTATTTGCCTTCCAATATCATGAAAAAAAAAACAATCTAAATATATATCCGCGATCTTAATAAACATAGAGACATCTGTTGGTTGTCGGGAAACAACTTAACAAAAAACTATTTTTGTTGCATGGGATAATGTAATTATACCGGCACCAGAAAAACATTATTTGTGCAAATTTCAACAGTCTAGCTGTCGCTGTTCATGAGATACAGCCTAGTGACAGAAATATGGAAAGAGTCTTAGTGATAAGTTCCCTTTCTTCCCCTTTGGGTACGATACCCTAAAAACAAAAGAAAAACACCTTAATGAACGCTTAAGTACTTAAGTAATAAAATCTCTGTATTTAAGTTCCGATTCCATAAAAGCCACAGACAATAAACAGTTCAGACGTGTTCAATTTGAACTAAGACTCAATTATTCCTCGGCATCTCAAGCTATTAGAGCTCTGGAGAACAATAAGGTCATAAGTTCCAATAAGTTATACTTATTTTTGCTCCAACTTTCCGAGGTTTTAGCTTTTTTTCTACTGTTTTAAAGATCGTATAAAAAACACGTGCAACGTTAAAAATTGTTGGAATAAAGACCAACGAAAAGAATTAATATGTGAAACTGCAGAAGTACTTTTTGTTTGAACATATTGATGTAATGTATCTTCATGGGCATATATTTCTATTCTTGTCCTTTAATTAACAGTTGAATGGTAGGTTTAAACGACTGCTAAGAGGGTAATACGGTTTAGAACGGTCTTAGTATCCGAAAACGCAATTAAATGGACACAGACGTTAGCACTCTAATGCGTTTGATCCCCAAAAGCCTTTTCTTTCTGAAACCTATCAATCTAGTAATGAAAGCTCTTTCAATATTTTGATTTTATTCTTCTTTATTTATACTAGTGGTTGCCTGATGCCTGATTCGACCATAATAAATTTAGATTATAAGTTATTTTGCGATAATTTAATTAACTATTGATTTTTTTTATCTAAAAACTTTTCCATCGTTTCGTAAATGTAAAACCTTAAAAACATTAAATGACAAACAAAATAAACAGTATGTATGTGTGCAACAAATACTTATGTTCGTGTGTGTGTCAAATGCATGATAGTGTGTGTAATGTTTTATTTATGGATTTAATGTACTTTGTAAGCATTATTATTGAAAAATATTAACGTTTTGCACTTCTCTTACACTCAAACTATATGTGTACCAAATTTTACACTCCTCCGTCATAGCAATTTTCGTAAAAATGGGTCTTAAGTTTTTGCTCCACGTATTAATATAATGATGAGTTACAAAAATAAAAGTGTTCAAACAAAAGTTAAATAATGAATATTTTTATCTAAAATATGACCAATTACGGAGTAATACTAGTTACCCTATTTATTACTCCAAAACGGTTAGGCCAATTATTATAACTTTTATATTTTTTGATTTGTTCCCTTCCGGATAAGGATGATAATTTTTAAAACTTTGAATTTACGAATTTGGATTTACACAAAGTGACTGCCTCTGACTTCTGCAACCCAGGATTAGAAACTAGAAAAGAAAACTAGGCCCAATTCCAGATTACATAGAATTCAAATACACACATTCGGGTTTCCTAACGACTTTTTCCGTCACCATAAGAACATTCGGAAAATGTACATAAGTTAGAAAAACTCATTGGCACATGGCGGGGTTCGAGCCTATCAGAAAACTTTAAGCACTACACCACCAAAGCTCTTATTTATTTAAAATTTACCATTTCATTCTAAGTAGTTGTATTGACTCAAGAAACGCTGGCTAAATGTGTGATAGAAGATGTGTGCTGGTGGACTAGTTATCAGAGATGCTTTAGACTGTACGAAGTAGAGGAGAAAAAGTAAAAAAGCGGACCCTGGGTCCGCTGAGATGATGATGATAATAATGATGATTATAATGATGATGATGATGATGATTTATTGTTTAATTGAAATAAAAGGTGTGTACAAGAATACGGTGTATAAATGGTGATCATATGACTAGAAGCCATAATATGCATATTATTTGAGACTAATTGAAACTTTTTCCAATTGCAGGCCTTAGGAAAGTATACCCCTATTACTTCACATTCACCACATTTACCAAAGGGAGATGGGTGGGAGAAAAGATTCTTGATGTCTTCGCTAGAGAATTTCGGGCCCATCCAGCTGCTGAATATGAGAGGTGTATTCGCGCTGGAACCCTTACGGTTAACTATGAAAGAGTAGATCCTGACTACAGACTTAAGCACAATGATCTACTGGCTAACGTCGTCCATAGGTATATCCATTTTATCCTACTTAAAAATACCCTTGCCTACCTACTTCTATAGATAGCTTTCAAGTTATAGTTCTCTTACTGACACTTCATCTTTTATCAAGTGTCTACCTAAAACATTACTGTGACTGTAGATATAACAGTTTTCTTTTTTATAACCTTAATTTCTTGCAAAATGTTTACGAGCATTACATAGACTTTATATCCTAAACGCACGAAAATTTAAGAGACGTTAAAAGTGACGTTTTAGAAGCTGACCTGAAATATCTGAATATGACTTACAAACCGGATGAGCATGCGAGTGCATAAAGTATTTAATCTCTAGTCATTATATTTATAACTATAGAGACCAAACTCGTTTACATAATATGACGTTTTTGCTGTATAGTAAATTATTTTATGACGTTAAAATGGTGGAAGTAAACGAGAATTTACACGGACTTTTACCATTTTGTACATGCCTCAAGAAAAGACGAACATATTAATTATAAGATCCGATTGTTTCTTTCCATAGCCAGACCTTTGACAATCCATAAAAAATAAAATTGGAGACACTTTTTCTTCAGATAGGTACGATAAGGTATGAATATGAAGTTTGGGTCGTCGCTTTTAAACAAATTTCCTATAGCATAGATGTCATTATATGTATGCTAGAGGTCCGAATTGTTGTAAATGGCTTACTTTGAAGATATCATTGAAATAATGCTTTTTATGCAATAATGAAAGATTAGTTGAAAGAGATGAAACTTAAAGGTATCTAGCAAAATATTTTGTTAAGAAGAAAATATAATATATTATAAACATTTATTATCTCACACTTACGAAAGCAACGTTTGCTCAAACTTCATAGAATCCCATTCAAGCTACTTGTGAGTGTTACAAAAGTCTAGCTCTTCACGGATCTTAATACCGATTTAATATATCTAATATATTTTTTTGACTTTAATAAAAAAAATGCAATAAATTATTATAATTTTTGAGGCTATACAGCAAAATCGTCATTTATTAAACTTTTTAGGGATATATACTCTTTAATTTTTGATTATATTGCTTTTTTTTTAATATACCCTTCGTCTAGACGTTTATTCGCAAATACTATTCCTTGCGAATTTTATGTATCTCTTTTATGTTAGACATTAGAGAACAAATCAAACGCACATAGAGCATTTATCTTGTTTTGTAATACCTAACACGAATGAGATAAAGCTAACTGAATAAAACTCGCGACAATCGCATACGTGAATGAACGCTTTGCGATTGTTATTTTGTTGATAATGTTTCCGCATTCGTAACTTATCGTGAAAGCATTGAACTTCATTCACAATAAAGTAAATATTAATATCCTCCAATATTTTACAATGTCTTCTCGATTTTGCTCACGCATGTTCATTTGTTACTCGATCTTTCCTTATCTTTCGTACATCATGAGATTGGATTTACAAGGACCCTGAGCAATGTTAACAATATCTATCTTCGGATACCACCTGCGTAATGGCCTATAACATTACACGTAATATTTATCGTTAGCGATATCTTTGAATTTATTTCGTCATTTGTATAATCTTATATTTAAGGTGCTTCATTTCTTACATCTATGTAAATATTACCATTTTTATGTTTATTATAATCTTTTATTTATTTTGTCATGTTGCGTTATGCTTATGTAACAGAATATTAAAAATTACTACGTAGAAATTTTGCACATCATAATCTTTATACATTTGTTAGTATGTAGTAAATTGCACTCCATAATTCTTAAGCATCGTCAGAATTGTCCAGTGATGTCAGAATTGTAAATATTAATGTTGCGTAGATGGTATCAACAATTAGTATTATGACACTACACTAACGTTTCTTGTGCTAGCCGGTTGTTCAGCGTTCGGGGCATCAATGCAAAAGCCTGACGTGTGTATCGTTGCAGGCACGAAGTACCAGTGACCAGCCAACCAATCACCCTCGTACATATCGACGAGGACATTGTGGTTGTCAACAAACCAGCCTCTATCCCCGTAAGTGGCAATTGAGACAGCCATGTTTTACGCTTCTTTCATTACGCTTTCAACCTTACGCATGCTATCTAAATCTTCGAGGGTTTTAATTGGCAATTCTGCTTTTATGGTTGTTGGTAGATTAATTTATGAGGTAAGTAATAGGTTTTTTATTCCCACACATTTTTATTGAAGGTGTAATTTGTTTGTGCAACGTTTCATATTAGGTATTGCAGCTTGTAAGAGAATAGCGGAAATACCGTGAAACTCGCATAATATAGTCCAAAAGCTGCTTATCGTGAAAGGCAACATGAATCCTTTGACGTTTATATAAAATCGTTCCTTTGACAAGAAATATCCTCGGTCGCTCCATGACTGAGTACTTCTAATATATCGTAAAGTATGCTTTCATAGTAAACTGGTAATATAAATGTTCCTTTGCGAAAGGAAATAATATTTTACCAAGGAACGCCTGAACGTATTAGGGAATATTGCAGGTCGTATATTCAAGGCAAACGCTTCGACTAATGCAAAACCTAAGTAAGTAATAATTATTATAATAAATACGCCAGTAGTGTTTTGTAGCCTGGGATATTTCTGTTCAGATGTATGGATAAATTATATCTGGTAGACCTTATGTTCTCTGAATATTATTTTATCCTACTTTATAGAATTTCTATGACAACAGATTTGTGGAATATGTAATTAAATTCTAAATACAAAATATACAACATAATAGTTGCACTTAGAAGCAAAAACAACAAATAAAAAGGCAAAATTTAGTACACTTTTAAAATGTTATGATCTTCATTTTTAAACGAAAAATGTTGCCTATGTTTAAAATATAAAGGTTAAACAATTTAAAATACAGTAAAACTACAATAATCCTACTTAAACTTAATTAATTTCATCAAAACAGATGGCTATTGTTAATTCCTGTTCATGTGTCAAAAAAACGTCAAAAGTAGGATTTATACAAAATAAGAATCATCAATAATAGGAATTAACGTTAATTAATTAATTAACATTAGGAATTCACGGAGTAATCGCGTAACAAACATACAGACGAGTTGGTAAACTTTCTTCTTTTCGAAGTTAAAAATATAAAAGTAAATTTACAATTCTCTTGCACCAAAATTCTCAAATGATTGAAATTGTATTTTCATGTAATTGCAGTATATATTTTTGATTATTTTGTTCACCCTCAAAATATAATACCTTTAACATAATAAGTTGGCTAAAACACGCTAAATTAACGGGTTCAAGTTAATTTAGCTTCTGGTGTACAAAACCTTTATTAAAACGAATTTAAGTAAAAGGTGGATATTTAATTAGAATTTGCTGCAAGCGGCCTTTATTTGTCTTTCAATATTATAATATTACCGGCAGCAGAATGAGATTATTAAGTTAA
Organism: Lasaia peninsularis; assembly: GCA_018236625.1. Classification (NCBI taxonomy): domain Eukaryota; kingdom Metazoa; phylum Arthropoda; class Insecta; order Lepidoptera; family Riodinidae; genus Lasaia; species Lasaia peninsularis. The sequence continues at coordinate 16,964 of DVZL01000194.1, forward strand.
AAAAATAACTGGCAAAGTTTAATTTGTTTCTCCGTGATAATTAAGTTTTAAAAATTCATCTAGGTGTTCTTTGTAAAAAATATTATAAGCTCGAGATATTTCTTTTTGAATTTAAAATGTTTAATATGCTTAATGTCTTCGGTGGATTTCATTATAAATTTGATTCGCTCTCTCACTTTACATTAGTATATAAAGTACTTATATTAGTGTTATCATCACTGCTCATTCACGGATATATTGTCCGTGTACAAAAGTTTATTGAACCCTGGGAAAATATTTATAGATTTAGATTTAGGTTACGATTTTTTTAGGGGATAAGACATCGAGTAACCACACGGGTCTCCTAGTCGTAAGAGACAAGCGTTGCCTATAGACATCATAGATATTGTTGGTGCGTCACTGTCTATGGTCAAGCTGTTTGTGTTTAGTTTTACAAAATTATATATACTCATATAATGATTCGGAAGTCTTCGTGCGAGTTCATATGGTAACACTCTACATTTCTGGCTATCGCGGTTCTTGAAATACAATCTGGGGACAGACTGACAGACAAATAGACGAACGGAACCTTGAAAAAAATTAAGCAGAATCATTTTTCATATGTTCCAAATTTCAAAAAGAAAATAACACGATCAACAATGAAGATGAAATCATTGATTAAGACAAGACGATTCGAAACGCTTTTCGAACTTGGCCACGGGCGTTTTTATTTATTATCTTAATCAAAGCAACATAATGGAAAATAGGAGTTTCTCAGGCCAGAGGCAAATTGTGGTTGATTATTTTGCAGACCCTTAAAGTAATTTTATTTAACGCAGATGTCAAATTACTGTCCGTATCTAATTTTGTTGATTGATTAATCCAAAACTAATGGAGATCCCTTTGTATAAAGGGATCTGAAGGGACCATATATTTCTTTGAGGATTTATCTTTTCATCAGATGGGTTTTAGGATAATCAGATAAAGATTTACCTAAATCCATAGAGTACATAAACGTAATTGCTGTCCGGGTGATATTTTGGAATTTAAATTTGAAGCATTATTTTATTATAGCTCATCTAGGGTTGCTACCTACGCAATATATTTATATTTTTTACTAGCTGTGCCCGCGACTTAACCCGCGTTTTTATTTAATTATTTTATATATTTCTAAAATAAAGTCTATGCCGTTCCTTATTGCATCAGCTGTCTGGCAGTGAAAATCCTATCAAAATCGGTCCAGCCGTTTCAGAGATTAGAGGGTACAAACAGACAGACAGACAAACGAACAGATAGACGGACAAAAATTAAAAAAATGTTGTTTTGGTATATGTACCTTGTAAATATTTAGTAAAAAACTCTAATTTTATTTATTTGTATAGATTATCCACTTTTTAACGCAGTTTGCAAATACCAGATCATGAAACTTTATAGAAATGTCTTTTCTTTCATCTTAGTCTAATCTCGTATTATATCAGATGATATTGGGGTCGGCAACCTATTCTAGGGGATTTGACTAGGACACCAGTTTTTACGCAAAGCAACTGCCATCTGACCTCCACAACAAAAATGGGAAACTAGGCCCAAACTTAGATTAGGTCGACTTCAAGGAATCCGGATTTCCTTGCGATGTTTTCCCTTACTGTAAGAGCACTCAGAAAATATACATAAGTTAGAAAAACTCACTCAACCTCGCCATGTACGGGGAGGTTCAAACTTGGACTATCCGAAAGGCAGTCCCAATCGCGTACCGCTAGACCACCGAGGCTCTAAATATAATTATAGAATTGTATTCATAAAAAAATATCCTCACGCCTATATGCACGGGGTAGGCAATATACATACTTATACACCCACGATTGGCCGAGAATATTAGATCTCATGATAAGACATCTGGCAAGTCCGTCGCCATATTGGGTACAATTCTAATCCAAAGCAAACTAAAAAATTTCATAGAACAAATTGCCCTAGCCGATAATCGAATCCCGTACTTTTGATATTAAGGTCAGACACCGACTACACTCGACCATTGAGACAAAGAGGCGAAATGTATTCATTTAGCTATTTTAAATGTAAGTGACGGATAATAAACATTATTTTAGTCTCGAATATAACTTACTAGCTGTCCGCCCGCGGCCTAGCCCGCGTGGATTATTTTAATAATACAGACAACTTTCAAAGGGCAGATATTTTTCCGACTTGTAATACTAATCGCGTAAAAACATACCCTCTTTTTAATGTAGTCGGTTAAAAAGTAGTCTATGTCCTTCCTCAAGGTCTACTCTATCTCTATACAAAATTTCATCAAAATCTATTCAGTGGTTTAGGCGTAACATACAGACAGACAGATAGAGTTACTTTCGCATTTATAATATTAGTACGGATATTAGTAAGGATATTCAGTTCTTTTATCGTAGTACTATGTAGTGTGATTTGCATTTATAATATTTTTGCAAGGGTGACTAAATTAATGAAAATTGACAAGAAAATTATATAAACGTTCTTGACCTTGGCAACGCGTTAAATTACCATGTTATTGCAACGATGGGGGAAGAATGTAAATGTGAAAGGTGATCATATATGAAAGTTTATTAATTGTGGAGATCCATTTTAATTTACTCGTAGAATAACACTTAGTAAAATAAAGATTAAAAAGAATTAATTATTGTAGTCGGAAGACTAGCATATAGTGTCTAAAAGCTCGACCAATTACAGCAATCTCGCACCGCACTTGCACCTACATCGTCTACGGTGTCTACATGCCATGCTTGTCTCTTACCATCAGGAGAATAGAGCACACGGGGTGCTTGTTCGCTGTCTCATCTATGTTTAATATATCATGGATTCCAATTTGTTCTTTAAATATAAAACAATACATTGTATATTAGGTTTCTGCTTATCTTTTAATTAAAATTATCATACACTTCATCTTTGGAGCAATCTGTTATAAATTTTACAAATTAAACTAATTTTCACTAAATTTTGCAAATTACCTCAATGAATGTAGAAATATATTTGTAGGTAAAATATTACATTACTCTAGTACTGAGAAAAATAATTAAATTTATATGTAAAGACAAAAATAATAATATTTTAAATAATTGTAATAGTGACTATTCTGCAAAATTATGCTTTTAAAATCCAAAAAGAGAATTAATTTTCTAGACTTTTAAATACAATTAAATTAAATTTCTACAATAAAAATGATATTTATATTTTAAAATGTAAGTTGAGTATTTTAAATGGAGAACATTTCTTTTTGTGATACGAACTACAAATAAGTTAAAATCGAAATCCTCTCCTTTTTGACTTTACAATAAAAGCGCGCTACAATAATCACAATTATTTTCGCGGAATTATCAAATTAATTTATTTTATTTTTTGTTTGACTCTCTATGATATTTGTAGTTAAGGTAAAACATTCTTATAGAGTGAGATAACACGTCCCTTTGAGAATAGGATAGATGTTTGATATTAGAGACAGGCCTTTGTTAAGCGTGTTATCTCCAGATAGTACCTATCCTATAATAGCTTTATGGTTTTCACAAACATTTTCCTAAACATTCACATATGACTTATATTTAAGTTTACAAACAATCAGACGTTCTGTTTAAATATGTTTATAAGTTAGCGCTTTGCCGCTAATGAATAGGATAAACATAATATCACTTATACTTAATATATCGTTTTCAATTTTATACAAATTTGTGGCCTAAATTCTATCCCTTTCTTTTACCTGTACCCGAGTATTCCTATGTAATTAATAAAATACATTTACTTGTCATCAACCGCCGCACTTTTTGCTTATGTTATTCTTATATTTATTTCTACGCAAGCAGTTTCTTCTTTTTTATCTTTTATAATGTATATTTTATTTTAATTGTTGTAATCTGGAAGTTCATAATTACTGAATTCCTACACAGCAATCAATAAAACCATGTTGTATGCAATTTTACATTATTCGTCATTAGAATATACAGCTTTGGCGATATACATTGCTAGTCGCGAAAATTCTTTTAGGACTGCCGTGAATGTTTCCTTTTTTCTTAGTATTTGAATATTTTAGACCATAATAACTTTTTTGAACATATCTACTATATATTTCAGTTTCCTTAAATGTTCACGAATATAAAACTTTTTATTCTAGACTATACCACCGCCTTCTTTTAAGTATTCAATATCTTCTTAGTCTTTAATTAAATAAAGTTGAGAAAGCAAGCTTTTTATTTTGTTCAACCGCATGTAAGACAGATTACCGTTCTTAAAAACTTTCTTCAATTAAATACCGGTACCTATTATTTTTATCTTGTACTTTTGAAATTTCAATGTCAATGTTATTTATTATTTTAAAAAACACATCAGATTTAACTTCAACGATATTTTCAACGATAGTATTGTCTCTTCGTTTTGCGTTATCTTAAAAAGATGCAATATGTTTGCTCAGCTTTTGTAATTTGTAACCACACGAACGCAACATCATAGGCCTAATTTAATGTTCTGTCCTTGGTGGGCCAGACACGAGACGCCAGTGCTCGCTAATTCCTTGCGCATCATACACGTGGATGAGGAGCTTCTCGTGCTAGACAAGCCTTGCTCGTTGCCGGTGAGTCAGCGTTGGGACCGTTTACATATTGTCAGACCCTGTTTCTTGTGGACGTTTTGACTTTTCCAGAACCCAAGTCTGATTTAACACGTTTATTATAATGTCATAGTTGATTTCGACATTTTGTCAAGTTGCATATCAGTGAAATACTTTTTTACATAAATGCTGATCTATAATGGCAGGTTGACAAATTTGGCCATGATCTGTCCAAACAATCTGTTTTACAAACTTTCCAATTGTAATTGTAAATTTAATCCATGGTCGTGTTAATGAATTATTATTGGATTTGGGTTCCAAATTAAACAAGTGCTTTCTGACTAGAATTTTAAATTATTAAAGCTTCCAATTAATATATATTTCAGTAATACACTGGAAAAATATACAATCATTCAAAAAATATTTCAAATATTTACAATTTCTAAATTATCTGAAATTAACTTAAATTGAAGTTGTTATTAATACCATGTTAATTAAATAATGTGTTTCTGTAAATCATGTAATAACGTGATTAATACTATATATATTCTTAAATAAACTATATGTTCTTTTAGTAAATTGTGAGTAAGTAACTTAAGACCAGTAAACGTTGGTCAAAGTTAAATTAGATGAATAAACATTTTCGAAATTATTGAAGTAATTGTCAGCATTTTAACTTTGTGGAGAAAAGAATAAAACTTGCTGAGACACAATGCCGAAGGTAAAACTACGTAAAACATAGTTGGAAAGTTCGGTCTCAGGGTCTGACAAGATTATGATCAGCACAAAAGTTTGGAACTGTGAATACGCCAAACAGATTAAAGATAACTTTTCGGTCTCGTTGAAAATCCCACTTGAAAGTGGCTGAAATTAATACCCGAGTCCGTGGAATGACTTTGTAATACAACCGTTACTTCTTCATAACGGAGAATAATTTATATGCCTTCAAGTTTAACGATTGTTCCTTCATATTGATTTGTCTTTTTGAACATTTAAAAAGTTTCCGTAGACATTGAGTTTTTAGCATTAGAAATTTCTTGGTCAATCATTATATCAGTACCTTATGAAACTGTATGTATTTAAATCCTTTATTGTACTAAAAGTGTGTTATTGTACACCAATAACCATTTTCTCTCAGTTTACCCTGAGAAGGGAAGATAAATAAATCGCCGGGGCTTAAAGTTACACAATATAAAGCATATTAGGTGCATTTAGGTTTTTGTAGTTTCATTGGTGCTCACCCAAGCTAAGATATTAATAATTAACGTAAAAGAAATAGACATTTCTAAAGTACTTTTTAATAATAAAGTTATCCAATTCAATTACGTAGTAACAAACATTTGTAAATAATATTAGAGTATCACAATTAGGATAGTTTTGGTTTGAAAAACAAGTACATAGAAGTAATATTATTTCTGTATTTTTTCTGTATTTCTCTTGGGACTGAAAAGGTAAATGTTTGTTTTATGGGTTACCGATCTTAGAGATGTTTTTATAGGATACTGTAAATATTGGTTTTGTTTATGAATGTACACTCAAATTAGAACTTGATGTCTATGGAAACTTATTTGTGTGCATTTATAATTTAAATATTTTTATAGTTTTATACGTAATTATATTTTCTTTGTAACGTTTATAAAATCGCTTTTTTTAAAATATGTATATCGAGATTATTATTATTGCGATCCATTTCTAGAATTTTAACGTTTTTCAATTTTAATTGGATTTTCTTGTAAAATAAATAAAAGTTGGACACTTTATAACTAAATATTACCAATGTATAATTTAAAAACAATCTTTCTGTATTTATCGTGATGAACAAAATTTCGTACCATGCAAAAACATTATCTTCAAAAATAAAATATTTATATACAAAAACATTTAATTGGTATTTAGGTTTGCATTAAATTTTATGTTCCAATATCCCAAGTTATTTTCCAAAACAAACATTACAAGGCTAAAGTAAAGTTCACTCTATTTAAAGTTTGCACCAAAATTGAAGGAAGGATCTCAAACTTGAATGATACTTCATTCAATATCATTAACGCTTATTATGTACCACTTTTTTGCATGCAAGCACCTTTGATAACCAAATAGGAAACACAAGAGACAGAAGAGACAAATACAATGCTTGCTTCTACAAGCTTTTTTAGATCCACTGTTGCTTTAAGCTGTTGAAATTGTTGACATTTAATTTGTTTGTTTATAATATGATGGTCAATTCATCAAGAGATATGTTTATTTTTTTTTGACAGGTGCACCCCTGTGGCCGGTATAGGCATAATACAGTTGTGTTTATACTGGCTAAGGAATATAACCTGAAAAATCTGAGGACAATTCACAGACTGGATAGGCTAACGTCAGGTATATATTCTTTACTACTTCAGGATTAATAAATCTAAATTATATATAACTACCTGGCGCGAGTTGCTACGCCAACAACTAAACTGTGCAGCGCCACCTAGTGGCGAGTGACATACATTAACATATCATACAAACCTTCTCCGTGGAATCATACGTATATGTATATACCAATTTTCATAATAATCGATCCAATAGTTTTTGAGTTCATCGATGACATACAAACATTCGTTTTTATATATATAGAAAAGGTTATTATACTATTGCAGAATATTATGTAGAATAAAAATAATATAAAAATACAAGTAAAATACTTGGATTAATTGTTCCTATTTCAAACTCTTTTAATATTGTATAATGTAAAACGTATTTAGAAAGTAATGAAATAGATAAGCCCGCTGAGTTTTTTTCGCTGGATCTTGTCAGTGGTCGCGTTCTGCTACGGTGGTAAATTTTAGAATTATACAGACGCGTCACAAGAAGCTCTTGTAAGGTCTTGAAATAAAATATTTTCAAATCTATTAATGGTAGTACAGTGATGATTCGCGTTTATGAATCTTCGTCTGCAGGATTATTTTTTTGGCTAAGCGTGTAGCGTGAGTGACTATGTTAGATATTTCTTTGCGGTATCGTATTTTGACGAAGACTTGTTTATGATCATGGTAAATCAGGAAGGTATATTATTAACTTAAGGTAACTCAGAAATTCAATCTCTTATTTTGCGTATTCATCTATAATTTCTTTTAGCTTCGTGTGTTACCATCTTTGACTAGGGCCAACTAACTTAACTACAGATAGTTTTGAATTGCGTAATTTGGCGCAAGGTCTATAAAATTAATATCTTAAAATACATTTTTTTTGTAGACTTAAAAATCTTAAATGATATTTGTATTTCAAACTGCTAATGTTACAACGATTACTTTTTTTACTAAATTTGAATATGCACACTGCACAGTATATTATTTTAAGTACAGAAAGGCCATGGCACAGATAGATACAATTCTGAATATAAAATACTGCCTTCTAAATATCTAAATTCAATATCAATCTTAAAACTGTTGAGCTTACGTTAACTACCTAAACATTAAAGACAACAACAGTATTGAAAATATTAATTGAATATACAAACTTACTTTTAATTGCTTTAAGTATTTTGAAGTCTAACGGCTGTATTGAATTCGTCACCAGGTTTATTACTATTTGGAAGGAGTCCGAAGAAGGCAAGACAGATGGAACATCAGATCAGAAATAGGCAAGTGCAAAAAGAATATGTCTGCAGAGTCGATGGAGAGTTTCCTGAGTAAGTGCCATTTTTCAAAATATCGTTATGTACAACAAGCCACAAGATTGCCTCACAGATACTCCGTATTTTTAGGACCGTATATTTACAATAAATTGAGTAATATCCATACCGATTCTAGTATAAAACATACAAAAGAAATTAAATACATCATTTCCGATTGGTTATAAAATCTGGATTCTAAAGATACTAAAAAATATATAAGATTATGTTTAACTGACAACACACACATACATGATGTATGCGTGCTGTCAGTTTCACACGCACACACACATTTGCCCCTACATCCATATTGATATTAACTGCTTAGTAATCATATATTTTTCAGTATTTTGTATATTTTTTAATAAAATAATCAATATTAATTATTACTTAGTGTAGTTGCGTATCATTTAAATTGTCATAAATTTTAGTTGGATTTGTTTAATATTGTAATATTGGGTACACTATAAATATTATTATATTTATCTTTTATGTTTTTGTTCATTATCATAATAATTTTATTTTCAGAGAGGAGATCGAATGCCAAGAACCAATAGAAGTAGTCAGTTACAAGATCGGCGTATGTAAAGTGTCGCCGAAAGGCAAAGATTGTTCAACAGTATTCAAACGTTTAGGTTATAATAGCCAATCAAAAACGAGCGTCGTGCTGTGTCGGCCCAAGACTGGCAGAATGCATCAAATCAGAGTTCATTTGCAATATCTAGGTAATAATCTATTTTTTATAGAAACACTAGCTTTCCGTGAATTATCAAAAGTCAGCATTTTTTCCGACTTAAATTACTTATTACTTACTTTGAATTTAAATCGATCCGTGTAATTTGTCCAGTAATACTTATTTATTTATTTATCCTATTAATATTATAAAACCGAAAGTTTGTGAGATTTTCCCCGTGTTGGTCCGGGTTCCGTTGTAGAATAGGCCAACTGCCTTCCACCCAGGCAGCTCGTAAGAGACGAGCACAGGGTCTATTGTCACCAACACCGTGACATTGACTAGAGTCTTGCAATGTCTAGCCCGGATTGGTACAACCGCCCTAACCATTCCTGCCACAATAGCGTCAGTGCTCTCTATTGTCGTGTTCTGGTTTCGAGGATAGAGTAGCTGGTAATCTTACTCATGCAAGAGGCTTACCATCCCAGCCTCAGGTTGGCAACGCACCATTTCCACCTTTGTTGTCTATAGGTGACGTATATTTCTTACCATCAGGAAATCCGTCTGCTTGTTTGCTTTCCAATATCATAAAACAAAATAATTAGGCTAGACGGTTGAAATTTTCACAGATGATGTATTTCCGTTCAATTACCAAAAACAGCATAACAAACAAACGTTATTTTTGTACCTTTTTAGACAAAATAGTTTTAGTTAGGCAGTTGCTATTTTCATGATGTATTTCTGTTGCCTCGTAACAACAAATACTAAAAACTGATTAAATAAATATATAAAGGATGCTGCCATACAACAAACTTGTTTCTTTTTGTACGGAAAACTTCGTGCGCGAGTCCGACTCGCACTTGACGGATTTTTTAATAACCATTATGGTTTCCTAAGCATAGATAATAAGAAGTTATACCGTCACAGTCTATTTCTTTATTGTCACTACAAAAAGCATTCATTGCATAATCAGCTGTCAGCGACAAAAACAAATATTTTTACAATCTGTTTTTTTTTGCATTTGTAAAATATTGAAATAACATGTGATCCTAAAAGTGAAGTAAACTTGTTAGAGGCTAAGTTTTTTTAAATTTTTATTAAAAAAAAAAAATATA
>DVZL01000195.1:0-26951 GCA_018236625.1 Lasaia peninsularis
GCCTATAGACACCATAGATGTTGTAGGTGCGCCGCTGCCCTGTGGTCGGGCTGTTCGACCGTATGTGCAAGTCTACCGGCTACCCTACCCTCGGAAACGGAACATGGCAATGTCATTGCGGCAGCAAATTATGACTACTCATAATTTGCATTTTAACATTTTGTCGTAATTTAAAGTTCAACTTGTTATATTTAGTTAACTACTTATCAACTAAATAAGTGTGAATATGGCATGTATGTGTATGGCATAGCAATATGATACTACGAATCTTGTTGTCTTGCAAATTGTAACTAAAATGTATATTTAGACGTTTTTATACACTTAAGTCGAAGTTGAGATTTAGTTAATTGATTAATGAATGAATTTTAATCATGACCTATAAAAAAACAAAAGAGGTTTTCCAAAATTTGCATTTCAGTTGAAGTTTTGTTTCTGTTTATATAAAGCTATCGATTAGTAAATATACTTAAATATAGACTACATAGTTTTGGTGGGACCAATAGAAAAGCTGGACGCAGTTTTGTCAAAATGAATGTAGGTATTATGTATTTTCTGTATGCAACCAAATCTTACTAGATAGGTCTTAGGTAAAGCGCTTTACCTACTACCTTCAGTGAATTGAAATCATTCAAAATCAGGGTGATTTTACAAAATTATTAAATTTGACTAATAGCCGTTTTTTACGCGCATAGGAACCAAAAATTAAATATTAAATTATCCCATTATTTTAATATTTATAAAAGTTCAAGCACCGATGAGTTCATCTATCCTCGCATGTTATATAACTTAAATATTAACTTAAGTTGTTACTTATTACATAAAAGAAGAAAGAAGACGCTATTTTATTTTAAAAGACAATTTAAACTGCATTCATAGATTTTTAAATCATTACCAGGTACAACCGGAAATCGAACCCGCTATACGAAAAAAAAAAGACCCTATTAATTTATCATACCGGCTTCATAGTGAAGATTATATTTTGCTGAATAATAGAGCATTAAAAAAAGGAAGACCATCAATAGTAACATTTGATGTAAAATTTTATTCAGTTTATAAGAATCGATATGTAAGTGTCCACGAGCTACAAACGAAACTTATACGAATATTTATTCTAAACAGTATTCACGATAACGTATAAAAGCAAAATTATAAAAAGAGTACGACTTTGTATTCAACAGAATGGGACTTAAGGTATTTTGAACATTTGTTAAATTAAAAAATGTAAAAATTCATGGTCTTCTGTTTTGATGCTATGTTATTCAGCAAAAATAATCCTTACTATGAAGCCTTTCAAACGGTATGATAAACTTATAGTTTTTTCTCGTGTAGCGGGTTTGATTTCTGGTTGTACCAGGTAATTATTTCAAAATCCATAAATGCAGTTTTAAAAATTGTTTTTAAAATTTAAATAACGTCTTCTTTCAGCAAAATGTTCTGTCTACAATATTTAAGCTACTTCCCCTCCATGTTGCATAGCTGTGGGCCGCCCTGTATATCTTCATAAAAAATCGTGTGACAACTGACAGTGTTATTTGCCATAATTCGTTGAAACTACTAAACCGATTTCGATGAAACTTTTATGCACATTTAGTTGGTCTGGGATTAGGTTGTTATTTCATATGTTTATCGGTATTTTTAATACTCTTTTTTGATAGGGATGGTCTACACCATTCTATATTTTTGGTAAATGACAAAAATAGCATAAAAATAATTTTCATAATTCCAAACACAGCAAAAATATTACCATTAATTTAAAAACAACTAACAGTGTAATATTTTTTTCTCCTTTTTTTGACATAGGAATCATTCTTCTACGATTGGAATTAAAGTAAATATTTATCAAAAACCAGTTTTTTGGTTGTACCGAAAAATCAACATTTCCTACTTATGCCTTTTTTCCACTGATGGTACGAAATTCATAAAAAAATAAAGTCCTTACATATTTGAAACACAATTGAAATTTAAAATGAAAAGAATAATAAATTCAAATTACATCATAATGTAATTAGCGATACTTGAAAATGTTTGCTTGTTGTAATAAAGATAATTAATGTTGTAATTATAAATATTCGTGCGCCTGACTAAAATAATTTGCAATTAGCTTAAGTGTTTTATAAACACAACACTAATAGCAGGCTCGGTTTATTTTTTGGATGGGCTAATAAGTTTCGAACACAAGCGGCGTAGCTTGCTTTTGCTGAATCGATTTGGATGAAAAATGTATGAATTTAAAGCTTATTTATTATTATATAAAACAATAATAATTTAATCAAAATAGATAGTTGTCTCCTCTTAAATAGAGATAGCAAACATTAAAAACGAAAACCAGATGAGAAATCCAAAAATATGTTTCAGTTTCACAATTAAAACATCCTAAATATCAACTTTATAAAAATAATTTATACTATAAAATAAAATCTTAAAAAAAACTGACACAAGGGTGAAATTGTTCTGCTTGCCTAAAGTCGTTGTACAAGAGGAAAATTTAAAATAAACTATGATAGTTATACCATGTTTAAATTTTGTTGTAACAGTTCTACAGATAATACTTTAAAATGGAGGCTCTGTGCCAAGTGCTGAGTAGTTTCGTTCCCTCGCCAAACATTTATGTAACGTCTTTTATGTATTGTACATTTCTGTTGAAAGACGGTCAAGTGTGGTATAATTGAAATAAGTGTCCCCTTAACAGCCATTAGCTGTTTGAAGAAAACGGATTAAAAGTTCTCGAGTCATAGAATAAGTAATAGAATAATGGCACGTAAGATTCATTCTCTTAAAAATGCAAAAAAATCTCAAAAAGTGACTTACAATAAAATTATATATATATATATAATTGACATTTAAAAAGTCATGTCAAAGTTTATAATGCGACGAATGTTTCTAGAGTAAAAATATGGATGCGACGATATAAACGGTTGTCAACACGGATTCAGGCTCTGGATATTTTTTTAAATTATTTCTTGTGTCTGATGAAACTTTTCTCAGTCTAAAGACAATTCCATTGTCTATAGGCCACGAGTAATACCTACCAATGGGAAATCAATCTACTTAATTCATTTTCAAGTACTTAAAAAAACCTTCTAAAACTCAATTGATATTATTATCAAGCATTTGAAGTATCCTAAATAAACATCTTAGCCGGGTAGTTTTTCTTTTTCAACTTTATTTTTAAAATACATATTTGAAGAAAAACCAACAATCATACTTTACAAGAATTTGACATCACTAATACTTATGATTATAATCTAGATGATTATAATTATAAATTGATGAAGAGTTATCTGTATGAAGTAAACCCATTAAAACGAGAAAAAAAATGATTAAATTTTTAATTGAATCACAAATCAATGTTGAAACCAAATAAAAAAATCAGTTACAAATCGAATAGCCCACCCCTGTTTTATAAAAGTAGAAAAGGTCAAAGTAATTTAAAACCCTCCGTTTCCAGTGAAATGCCCGTGGAGGCTCCACGAATTATCCGCACCGTCTATTACGAGAACATAAATTGCAATTTTTTTCTATTGGACACGCGAATCCTACGACGGATTGTCACGAAAGGGCACACACCCTTTCTAGTCTAGGAGATAACCTTTTAGATTTTTAGTACAACTATATAAAACTCAACCCATCTGACAGATAATGAAAGGCCACTGCTCTAGAATATAAACGACTAGCTGTTCCCGCAACTTCGACTGTGTTTAAATTCTAAAATAAAAATAGCATAATAAGTGTTTCCTTACTAAGTGCCACTGAAAGTTCCGTCAAAAATTGTCCAACTATTCCAAAGATAATACAGAACAAACAAACGGATAAAAAATGTAAACAAAATCATTTTGGTATATGTAACGTGTACATACTTGTACTTATGCATTGAGTAAAAAGCGTCAATTTAAATTTTAAGATTAAAGTTTCATATCAAAATAAAGTGTATGTTACAACTTTTTTTGATGTGTAACTTTAGTCTAAATTTATTTTTAGATTGTTGCGAAGCATTTAAAAATATCTATTTCGTGGGTCTAAATCCGAAAAGAGGGTATTTTTTGTTGTAATATTTATGAAACAGCAAGCTCGGATTACTGTGGTTTTCGCGTGAGCGTCAGAGGTATAAATACTTTATCAAGCCGTTATTCAAAAATACTCCTAATATTTGATACGTTTACAAACACACACATATTATGACTAGACATATATATTTTATATGATAGACAGCGAACAAGCACACGGCTATCCTGACAGCCAGACACCGTAAATGTTGTAGGTGCCTCTCTTATGGCTGTTATCTTAAGCCCGATATAAAGGTCTCCCAGCTACCTTACCCTCCGAACCGGAACACGTCACTGTCATTATGGCTGCAGGAATAGGTAAGGCAGTTGGTCTCTACCCGCGCAAGTTATTGCACAACATTTTTCCACGCGTGCTCCTGCTGGTTCGTTTTAGTAGTTACTCTTTTAAAATAGCCCATGTTATTCTCTGTGGTCACCTGCCAGTGAAAATCCCATCAAAATCGATCCTACCGTTTCCGAGATTAGCCGAAACATAAAGACAAAATTTCCAGAAACTTTTGTATATGTACCGTGTATACATTCATATAATTTATGCATGCATATATTAAAAAGCAGCTATTTTAATATTCCAGACACACCAATTTTATTTATTATTAATTGTGAAATTAGCTACCTGTGAGTGAAAGTTCTGTTAAAATCCTGAGGTTATCCGGAACATAAAGTAAAAATTTTTTGTATATGTACCTGCCGTGTATATGTATATGGTTCGCCCGGGTTCAATTCCCAGATCGGGCAACTGAATAAGCATTACATAGCCCGGATTTGGAATGTTACCGAAGTGGCGATAGGCTTACCGCCTATCACATCAGGGCTCTAGTACCTTGGCTAATCGTGGGTGTTCTAGTATATCTACTGGTCTTACGACTCGTGGAGATACTAGTAAACCTCTGCTAACCTCTTCGCGGATAATAGGCGGGAAGGTACTTTTTTGTAACGATAATACGCGCATAATATGCTCACTTTGTGGTTAGATAATGTCTGAAATTTGTTAGTAGATATTTTTATTATACTGTCTA
Source organism: Lasaia peninsularis (assembly GCA_018236625.1). NCBI lineage: Eukaryota > Metazoa > Arthropoda > Insecta > Lepidoptera > Riodinidae > Lasaia > Lasaia peninsularis. Next base: position 5,081 of record DVZL01000195.1, read on the forward strand.
ATCATTAACGCATGCTTTTGAAACCACCTCTCGGATCATTAGCCGCTGTCATATAAAATATAGGTAGAAGAAATTTTGGCCTGAGCATTCCCATTTGATTGCCATATTTCGGATGGAGGTTTTAATAAAGGTTATTGTCAGTATTTCGACGACGCGAATAAATTTTGGTCCGTATTTTACGATAAATTGGGAAACCATTATGTGACATCGGATGCTTGTCTGTATAAGCATTCCTAATTTCACATCGGCGGATATATCCTCTTACCTTTTGTGTAGGAATTGTACTGAAATATTTTATACCCCATTACTTATAGTAATATGTTTACTACCCGCCCTTATAAACATTTTGGGTTATACTTTATTTTATTAATAAAAATTATAGCTGTGTTTTATTTTAAGCATTTATAAAATGAAATTCTAAAAAAAGATACATCAGCAGTCTGCCAGTGAAAGTTTGGCATCAAAATCTGTTTAATCGTTTAAGAGATTAGTTACAAACAGACGGACAGACTGACGGAGGATAGAAGGCCAAAAAATTATAAAAACTACTGTTTTGGTAAATACACCTCGTAAACATACTCGTACATATGCCTTCAATAAAAAGCGCTTATTTTAATATTAATTAAAGAATACAGACACTCCAATTTTATTTCATTAAAATATAAAAAAGTGTTAAATCTTAATTACATAAAAAAGTTTACTATAATATTGCAGATTAAGTAGATGATAAAAATGTTTTGGAGTGATTGCTCCTCTTTCAATCTCTTCTATTGTTGTATAATTTAAAATTTATAAATAAAGAAAAATGATAAGCCTGCTGAGTTTCTTTTGCAGGATCTTCTCGGTGAATGGCCACGTTCTGATCTGGTGGTAAATTTTAGAATTATTTAGATGCGTCATAAGAATATTTTTTTTATTCTGTTGTATCAAAATGAATGAAAACAATTGCAAAAGGTTTGATTATGATTTTTATACATTTATATTACAATTGAATTTTATACACAACTAGTGATTCCCCCTGGTATCAGTTAGGAGCGATCTATACTAATATTATAAAAAGGAAAGATTTGTTTGTTTATTTGTATTGAATAGGTTCCAAAACTACTGTACGGATTTGAAAAATTCTTTTACCATTAAAAGCCGACATTATCCCTGATGAACATAAGCTTTTTACATTGGGAAAATGCTTTATTCCTACGGAAGGGTTTCGGGCACAGCTAGTATAAACATACAGGGAATTTTTTCAAAGGGTATCCAAATTTTTTTATGATATTCTAGACATAAAAACATGTTACATAAAAATGTCAAACATTTAAAATCACTCATAATTAATGAATTACGTCTATTTTTCTTAATCAACTGTGCAATGTCAATGATTTCTGTATTTTAAGGAATGAAATATTTCAATATTTCTAAATTTTAATATTTTGTTTTTATTTGAAAAATCGGTTATGCTACTGATTTAGAACATTGTGTGCAAATTTGGATACCTTTTGAAAAAGTTCTCTGTATACACAAACGTAATTTATACAAATAAAGTTCTATTATTTGATCACGAAGTCTCTAACTTTTCGGAGGACTATACCTAAGCATGTAACCAATACTAATATAACATATACCAATATAGTATAATATGCACAAAAAACGTTATGAAACTCGTGCGCTTTAAGTGCCAGACGCCGACGGAAATAGCCGACAGTCAGATAAAAAGCTGAATCTGTCCAAGCTGCAAAAAGCCTGTAATTTACAGTTTTCAACTCGGTTAACTACACCAGCGCGGGAAAGTAAACGAGGAGCGAGAGTAACATTAATTAACAGTAATTATTTGTACGTCAAACTTTTCGGGGGGCGCTGTAGGTCAGTCGGGCGAAGTTTCCAGCGCCCAAGTTAACGGTAACAAGTGCTGCGAACGGGAAAAGTACTGCACGGACATCTTCGACTTAAAAAATTAAACTGCTGCGTTTTTATAGCCAAAGTTACCTACTCATTATTACATTAGCTACCTGTCAGATATATCCCGTCAAAAGCGATTTTGAAGGGACTTTCACTTCCCGAGTATAGCTGGAACAAACATATAGACAAAAATATTATTTAGAATGAATGAAAACTTTTTTTGCACATCAATACATAATATACATTTTGAAGAACATATAATTATTCTTATAATAGAAAGGCTTATATTAATTAGTAAGCTAAGCAAATAGCGATCTTTGCCAGACAACACTTGCAAAACAAAGACATTGAAATAGAAAAAAAAATTGTAAAAGAAATAAAATAAATACACAAATACTTAAATACATGAGAAACTACATTATTACATACATAATGTGATGATGATTCTTGATAATGGGTTTTTAATAGTCTCTTAAAAATCGTAAGTGATTGTGCTTAGGAAGTACATTCCACAATCTTAAAGTTTTACAAGTATAAGACAGATGATAGTAGTTACTGTGTTGAGAGTGTACACAAAGTGAAAGATTCTGAGTATATCTTAGATCTTTAACAGACCCATTGCAAAATTCAAACCTTTCTTTAAGATAATTAGTTTTTTTCGTTTAAAAAAGAATACCAAATAACAAAAATAAAATATGAAGATTTCAACGACGTCTTATTAAAGCCTTGTCTGGTATTCTAAAACATGGTCAAATTTACGGAGTTGTTTCGAGGTAGATGGGCTGTTTTTTCTTATTTATAAGGGATGAAACCAAAATCTAAATCTGGCTATAATCCATGACGCGTAGTTTGATTTCTTTTATTGATTTCTTTTTGAGCAGGACATAGTTTACATACTCCAGTAACTTTTTGTAGTTCGGGAATCACATGCGAGTGGTTATGTCACTACTTGTATGTAAATTTTTTAAATAAGTATTATAACTTGAAACCCGTAATACACTATGTAATATAAGGAACGTATAGGTCATCTTAAACTGGAATAAGGGATCTTATCAAGAAAGCTTTGTAAAGATAAATACGACCATCCTTGGCCGGTAAAATAAAGGAAAACTCAAGCCATATGTGAACACACTTTTATTATTTGAATGCATACTATTCATATACTCAATTCAGTGCCACTTTTCGACTGAGGGGTAAAAAAACTTTTACCAAGAGACCAGCGTTAAAATTGTGAACAAAGTTGCAAATAGGTACAGCTAGTTAAATTAAAAGTTTAATCAAAAATACAAAATATTTGAAATTTAAATCTTTGGACATTCAATTTTTCAATTGCAGCAGGTCTATCCTACCATTAAAGTTTTCTATCGGTCTTGAGACGTCACAAATAAAAAATATCTATATAAAAAAAATATTGAAAGAAAGTGCCGGTGTAAAAATGAGAAAGGGCATGCTCCGATGGTTCGGTCACGTAGAAAGAATGAAAGACAAAAGATTGACAAAATAGATATACAATGCGAATGTGGATGGATGTAGGTATCCGGAAAGACCTAGGTTTACATTCCACAATCAAATAGCTCGTGTATTATCCGAGGGTGGTGTCAAGAGTCTCCGCAACCGGCGTGTATGCATGAAGAGGTTGATAAATGTGGATGAAGCTAGACAAGTGTGTAGGGATCGTGACGTTTGGCACTCGATACTCTCTGCTTACCCCGCCGGGGACCTGGCGTGAAGCTAATCGTAAGTTTTAATTCAGTCAGCGTGCACCGGCACCTTAAGGTGTAAAAACAAATCGCTATCATTATATACAAGGTGTGTATGTCTAGTGTAACGATCGTAGGCACGCGATCTGTACAAAATATTTCAGAATAGCCCCTTTAGACATATACGTATCCTCAAGCTAATCGTATCCGAACTCGGGCAATTTAAAGTACACTAAGTTACGAGTATAACACTAGTTTGTCCGCGTTTTTATTTAATTGTTTCATTGTATACATTTCTGATAGAAAATTAATAATTTCTGAATAAAATTCTAAAATAAAAGTAGCCTAAGGTGTTCATTATTAGAACAGCAGCTGTCTGCCGGTGAAAGACTCGTCAAAATCGATCTAGCTGTTTCAGAGATAAGAGGGTACAAGCAGACAGACAGACAGACAAGGAAACATAGTATAGACAAATAAATAAAATTAGAGCCTCTGGATCTAATATTAAAATAACATAAATTTTTACCAAATGCATATCTATGTTTACAAGTACATATAACAAAATAATATCTTTTCGAATTTTTGTCAGTTTGTCTATTTGTTTGTCACAGCTAGTAAAAGCTATTATTATCGTATATGTATCTTGTAAACATACATATGCATTTCGTAAAGTGCAGTTATTTTAATATTACATACAGACACTCCAATGTTATTTTTTTTGTATGTATAGATAATTATAATGAACGTAGCAAGAATCATCTCGGCATAATGATTAGGCTGTATGAAGTGCGCCAGTTTCGCGTAACTGCTAAACCGTTTGACCCAGTTCCCATGTCATGTTCCATATTAGGCCGTAATGAATACTCTAATTTACATACTAAAGTTTTAGAGACTCTGGGCCAAAATTGTGTCAGCAAAATGCTTTGAGACAAAATTATCCATTTCGGAATAAACTTGCAATGTTTCTCTTTTTTCTAACCAAACGTCTGGGCTGTTAAATAATTATTTTATTTTACGACTTCTTCCGTATTTTTATTTAATTATTTATATTCCCCACGCGGGGCCGGGTCGCGTTCAACTGACGTATTTCCAGCCTAAGCTGAATCCCATTTAATATTAGTTCGATATGATATCAAAGCTTTTTTTAAGTTTACTGTATTATATGGTTGACATAAATTGACATAGCTTCTTTTGAATTAATTTAAATGATTGAAATGAAATAAAAACTGAACGAGTTGAGTTAAGCCCGGCCATTAAGGTTTAATAATTTTTCCATATACAGACGACGATCAATTACAATAAAATACAGGTAATTATATATATATATATATATAAATAGTAATATATGAAAAGTAAAAGTGACTGTAAAAGTAAGACTTTATTTATTATTATAAATAAGGCGTTAAATAAAACTATTGAAAATAAAACCCCCAAAGATTTATCGCCCCGAAACCCCCCAAATACAAAACTCAAGAGTTGCTCGTTTAAAAGTATCAAATTGTGATTTTAAACTTGAGTAGATTGTATGTGAGGAAGAATTTGGTTTTGAAGCAATACATTCCTTTGAAACCCGGGGATAAATATTGCTGTCCATTCTCGAGATTGCTTCCAGAACATTAGCTCTTGACGCCCAAGGGATAATAGTTACCCTATTTCTAAGACAGCAGGCGTGGTCCACTTATTAGAAAAAAAGATATTTTCCAAGGTTTTGTACCCAATGGGTAAAAAACGCTCTCCGTCTGCCTGTCTTTCTGTCACCAGGCTGTATCTCAGAAGCCGTGATAGCTAAATAGCTGAAATTTTCATTGATGATGTATTAAAAAACACAATAAAATAGATTTATAAAGATAAAACAAACGTGATTTTTGCCGTTTTATAGGTAATGATACGGAGCCATTATAGTAGGGGTCCAAAGCGTACTTAGCCGATTTTATTTGATAGATATATGTATAAGCAGAAACCTTGATAAGCATAATGAAATGTTAAAGCTCTAAGCTTGAGGTTAATTGTTGAATCCATGATTTATTTAGTGTTAGTACACCTGCATGCGCTTGCAGTTTATCAAAATATGCTCAGTAGCACATAAAAGATTTTGAATTAATAAAAAATCTAAGTAAATTAACGTAAAATCCTATAATTTAAATAAACCTTAATCTTGAAATATTTCAATGTAGAAATACAGAAGTAAGAAAAAACATTATTGTTATACATAACAAATTTAACCAACATAATCGTTCATAACTGCATTCCGATATGATAATTTGTCGTTGACAAATTCTCTTGTGGGTGTACGCTGCGCGCGGCTTTTTCCTTTAAAAGATGGCATCCTTTGGCAACTCGCAAAACGTGCCAACGCAGCGTGACACAAAGCCACAAAGCTTTGTTTTTTAAAGCCTTTAATGTAAAAATGTATTTTATTGAAATAAAAATAATCGAAATAATATAATTTACTTCGAACAAGACTTTGGGTTTCTTTGAGCAATGATTGTAACAAGGAAGAGCCTATTGTGTGTCCTATTTATCTTTTATGAATATTTCTTTAACCGAAAATGAATTTCACGATAAAATGAATCCACTTTTTATATATTTTACGAGGGAAATGCTTATATTTTATGATTAAATGGCGGTGGAGTGCGTAAAATGAATGAACTCCTATAAATATCGTATATACCTATAATGAGAGTAAGTTTATAAAATAGTAAAACACCTATCCATTTGTTTGTTACACTTTCACGCCTAAACCACTGAACCGAATTCAATTAAATTTGAAAGGGGTTGAAAGCAAAAAAAAAGTCAGAGTCCGACTCGCGCTTAAAAGGTTCCATACCTATATCGCCAAAAAAGTCACGTGCGTGTGTGTGTATGTGTGTGCGTGCTTGCGTGCGTGCGTGCATGTGCGTGTGTGTGCGTGTGCGTGCGCTTACGTGCGTGCATTTGCGTGTGTGTGTGCGTGTGCGTGCGCGTGCGTACGCCTGTGCGTGTGCATGTGTGTGTGTGTGATATTGAAATACTAATTATAATCTGTTTTTAGTATTTGGTGGTATAGTGGCAAACAAAACACATAATCTGTGAACATTTTAATGCTCTACATAAAATAGTACAAGAGATACAGTCTGTTGACCGACAGAAAGACGGAAAAACGGACAGCGGAATCTTATTTATAGGCTTCCGTTTTTATCCTTTGGGTACAGAACCCTAAAAACTTGAAATAAGGGATAAAAGTTTGTATTGCACTTCGCTGTTGTCAACGATGTAAATATGTCTTTGTTTATTATGAAGACATTCATATTTCAAAATTCTATTGTTTAGCCTCCGCCAGACGAACAGTATAGAGATCTAGAATTTAAACTCAATTATTTGAATTGAATGAAATATTTGAAGATGAAGTCATACTTTCCCCGAAAAAAAAACAGGCCAAGTCCGAAAGTGTATGGGTTGGTCCCTTTGGATATTTATTTTATTCTGTTTTTAGTATTTGTCATAGCAGCAACAGAAATACGTTATCTTTATTAAATTTCAACTATAGCTATTAAGGTTCACGAGATATAGCCTGGTGATAGATAGACGGACAGACAGCTGAGTCTTAGTAATAGGGCCTCATTTTTACCCCTAAAAATAAGTTTATTCTATCGAAAATACTTTCGTACTACGTGACCTGTTTTTTCGTTCTTCCCAGTATTCATTACACTTAAATCGTCACTACAATTAAAAATTATGTCGTGTACGTTCGTAGGACTTTAGGGGACGTATCTTCCCCATACAGGGTAACAAATAAAGGGTCTCATCTTAAAGCGGCTTCAAATGACAGTATGAAAGCACGTGGCGAGGGGAAACACTTAAGCTACCTGACTGCTTCCAGTTAATGAGCTTGTTTTTGCCCTATTTCGACTGTATTTAGGGGCAACTTTGTATAATTATCTTGAAATGATATAAGATTTGAATAAAAATGTAATACATATAATATGCTTGTTATATCTTTACTGTGGTAAAATAAAAATATTGTGATATTGCTCTTAACTAAAAAGAGACTGTTTTATTAAACAACAAAAAGCTGTAAAACAATATTAAGCTGTTATTTTATTTCTAATAATAGCAATTACATTTCAAAACAAATATTGAAAATAACAATTTTTTTAGTTACAATATTAAAAATTGAATATTAATAAAAAATAAAATTTACATATAACATTTTATAATTATGTGTACCTATGTGATATAGTTATTAGACTTATTAGTCAATAATATTAATGCCATGAAGGGTTTCGTGACATTATCTATAAAGACCGCAGTAAATCACGTTTGTTGTATGGGAGTATATATTTCTGTTTTTTGTATTTGTTGGTAAAGCGGCAATATAAATACATCATCTGTAAATTTCAACTGTACCAGCTATTACGGTTTATGAAATACAGCCTGTTGTAGACGGACAGACATACATACTGACAGTTGAGTCTTAGTAATAGAGCTCATTTATCCTTTGATTACGGAATCCAAAAAACTATTAATCTCTTTTACATCATTAGCCATTTGTTGGTGTCAAGGGGCTAGGTCATAAAAGTTAACAATATTTCATTTCAAAATTATTGCACGACGTCACATGAGCAGTCGTGAATCCGTAATTCTAAAACCATTAGATATAAAAATCCCGTGGACAAATTACACAAATTGATGTAACTCCAAAGTATGTAAATTATATGCTTAATGATACTAATACTTATATGAAAATATGTACATAAATATATATAAGAGTAAAATTAATAAGCTTTTAGTACCGGAAATAAAGACATCTGTGTTTATCATACAAATGCCTGCCTGCCTAAATTATCCTAAGTGACTTACCTTTTTCTCTTTTTTACCAGATTTGTATGAAACTGGTCAATTTAATATTGTTTTTGTTGTTCGTTAACAGACAAACAAAAAACACCGTCATGGTTGGGAAGTGTTCCAGCAATTTACCTTAGGTAAATTGTTAATTCCAAAATCGATCGCAAAAAATACAGATACTCTTTTTGCGGTAGATTTAAGAATAATATTTGACTTTCAGGTAAAAAAGGAAAAAAATTATCTCTCATAAGCATTTGAACGACAAAAACTTTAAGATATCCAGAGAGCTTTTTCTTGTTCTGAGATAAAAGTTAATTTTTCAACATGAGTAATATATTTGTGTACACTATACTTTCGTTATATAAACTAAAGAGTACCTGAGCGACCGAGCTTCATTTGGTAGTTCTTTTTTTGTCAGTGCTAAAAGCTTTCGCCTACTTACAAAAGTTGCCATCTGACCGTAAGCCTACAAAACCGGAGTCGGTACTTCTTGCAATCAAGTGTTACCGACAAAGTTGTATAGATGTCGTGATTGGCAATATAATAAGACCTAGATCTACCTAGATCAATTTTTTACCCCCAAAACCCCTAGATATATACATAGATGTAAAAAGATAAATATATATACTAGAAATGCTGGTTTAAAAGTATGGGATACATTAAATAAGCCTTAATTTTTTTTGTGTTTTTAAGTCAACATTGGCTTGAGATCCCAAAAGTCTTCCTTCGTCATTTAAGTGTAATAATAATTTCTGCTCGATATGGCGACGGACTGGTCATCGAGGGACCTAATATCGTTGGCTCATCTTAGATGCCTCTGCCTACCCTTTCGGATATATGGGCGTAACCATATTTATTTAATTAATTAATTTATTTGTAAAGTTTCTTACATTTAAAATTATATGAAACTACAAACATTTGAAGCTTCATTAACGTTGCTGGGAAACGGTCTTCCATATTATTATACTGAATGTTTAATTGGACCGCAATATTCATTAAGAGAAGCTTTTCTTTTTGTTGTTCAATGTTTGGTTTTTTGTTTGAATTCTGTGTTGTAATTCTTTCAACGAAAAATACAACTACTCATACATGTTTACATGTGAATAAAAAACAAAGATGGCGGCGTATAGACTGTTTATTTAAATATGGATAACGACATCTATTGGTCGGGTCGTGTTGATCGTTATAGGGGACTTTCAAATATTTACTTTTTTCTATATATTGGTATCTGTTGTAGTGGCTATCACGGTTTTTAAGATACAGTCAGATGTCATACAGACAAATGGATAACTAAGTGTTAGTAATAGGACACCGTTTTAGCTTTTTGAGTACGGAACACTTAAAACGAAAAAAAAAAAACATAATACCATTGCAGTATTATACGTAGAGTAGGTGAGACCTACATGAACAGACTGACAGTGGCAGTCGTTTAAAAAAAAGCCTCGGTGATCTAGTGGTACGCGTCTAGGACTTTCGTTGCGGTAGTACAATTTTAAATAAGGATTTTTCTAACTTAAGTACATTTTTTGAGAGCTTTTACGGTGAAGGAAAATATCGTGAAAAAACTCAGGATTCGTGCCCGATATGGCGACGGACTTTCCACCTGGCACATTAAAGAACCTAATATCATCGGTTAATCGTGGTTGCATATTTTTTCGAGAATATTCCATTTTTAGGTCGGTTAAAAACATTAACCCTTAACTTGACAAAGTACACTCTGTTGTAAATACTTTAAAAAAAATTATAACTTATTATATTTAATTATTTTATTTACTATAGTTTTTCATGAATACATAGTCAAATATAGTAGAATTAGTAGAAATTTATTTAACTGTCACAAAATTGTGAAATATACATCAAAGTCAAAATAGCTGCAAAGCAACAAGACAATTCAATTTATTTTGAACTTTTCATCTCGAAACTATTAAATATTTTCTGCATGTTTCAATGTAAATTATATTTAATATACAAAAAATGATTGTTTGTTTTACTAGTTCAATTCTAAGTCATAAATTTTACTGTTTTAAATGTATGTACAGGCACTGCACGTTGCCAATGACGCGCGAAAGTATTAACCAAAAACTATGGTAACTACGCTGTACATTGTAAAGTTTACATATAATTTGTTTTTGGGTTGATTTGCTGTATTTATTATTTTTATTTCTTTACACGTTGGTAGAAGGTGTTTGTTTTGAGCATTTTTTCTTTTTTTTTTGCCTACAGAACTTAATATTAACTCGCGCTCACAAGATCTTAGCTTTAGTTCCTACAGAAAATGCATGCTCAACAAGTTTGTACAAATCTCCATCTCCAGTCTCCTCTAATCCACTTTCACTTTCAGCTTCGATTGAGGCTCTTAATTTGCTAAATAGTTCACAGACTCTAACCAAGAACATGATTATAATGCTTGTTCACTACTAACGCCTACTTTTAATTAAATTTTCCCATCGCCTAATACGAGCAATTACAATATAATATTTACTTTGCTCTATATCCAGTCTTTACTATCCCTTGTGATAGAAAATCTATCACCTCAGCCCGACACCAGCAGACAGCAGCTACCACTTACCAGACCTAAGCGTAAAATTTAACAAAAAATTAAAAATGTAGTAGTCAAAGAAGTAAAGGTCAAAAAAAGAATTCTAGATTATAATTAATTGGTCCAAGGCGGTATTTTGACATAGTGTTTGCCTTGAAGAAAGCTTATACGACCTCCATAAAACATGCATAGAGTATATAGTAGTACATAATGAAAAAAGTACACCAAAACTTTTAAAAAATCGATGAAGAAGGAAAATATTAGTAAATGAGGTGGTGATATCTTAAAAATGTCGTAAGGCAGGTAAAAGGAAGCAATACGTAAAAACCTTCAAAAAAAGTAAAAGAGTGACAGAACAACTGCATAAAATGTAACGTATGTAGGTATATTTTGTTGTGGGAAAGCAAAAAAAAACATTTTCGTTATTTTCACACAAAATAATAATTAATATTCTGTTTTTGTATTGTTTTTATGTGTATTTCACCAAATAAATTTGTAATAAAATTAAAAATATATTCCATTATTAACCTGGCAACGTATGTTACAATGTACAAACAATATAACGCCCGTTTTTCAGTATAATTGGCGGTGTACATTGTGATGTACATAGGTTTTCTCAAAACCTAGGATATCTAGATTTTTTTATTTATTTTTCTTATGTCTTAAAATTATATATCTGAGAAAATTTATCAATAAATTATTATATTTTTAAGTTTAAATCTCCTGCCAACTTAAGGGCTAAAAGTAAATATTTTACCCAACACTCTCGCGTGGGAGAGGCCGATTTACCAGAAAATATTATGGAATAATTCTAGAATGTTCTTTCGAGAATTTTCGGCAATATCTCCGTTAAGTGGTGTTGAGTTTGTATTAGAATGAAAATTGAAAAAGTTTCGTCCCCCGAGGTCATAATAAGCGATTCAAAGACATTTTATATTTTTGTCATTTGCTAAGTAACCATTGGGGCTGGGTCTTGTTACTTCAGAATATCTATTACTGTACCAAATGATTATTAACCGACCTATGGTAAGAGGTATTAACACGTCTGTGTGTGATGAATGATTTTTAACCGACCTATAGTAAGAATTACTAATTCGTTTGTATGTGATGAATGATTATTAACCGACCTAGATTAAGGGGTACTAATTCGTCTGTGTGTGATAAATGATTGTTAACCGACCTATAGTAAGAGGTACTAATTCACCTGTGTGTTTATTATTCCGTCAATTCTTAAAGGATTTTAATAAGATAAAGCACACTTCAGAGGCGCTCCCATCTTTTAGCAATTAATTCAGCATTTATTGAATATTGACTTAAACAAAAACAATTTTTACCTACAAAAAATACGGTCATTCTTATATCCCTGAAAGGGTAGGCAGAGGCAGAGTTACGTATGCATCCACGATTAGGCAACGATATCAGCTCTTATGATGTGACAATTGGCAAGTCCGTCGCCATATCCTGGGTTTCCTTACGATGTTTTTCTTCATCAAGAGCACTTGGAAAATGTACTTAAGTTAGGAATAGTCAGTGGTACGTGGCGGGCACTAAGCCACCTGGACTCTTATCATCATCATTATCATCATTTACCTAGACGACATAATAATGAATGTTAAGTAGTTTTTTTTTGCACTTAAAATATATTTTATATTTTGTATTATTTTATTAAATATATTTTTATTATAGTATTGTCATAATAAGGAGATATTAGAGAATGTAGCTGATGATAAGTACGTCGCTATATCGGGCACAAATCTACTTTCAGGCAACTATTTTTTTAAGAAAAAATTGAGTGTAGAAAAAAAAGTTGCGCCCGGGAATCATACCTGGGACTTAGACAAGACACCGATTCATTCTATACGAACAGTATATATATTACATGCCTTCACACCAGGTTCCTTGCACGGTGGGCAGAGAGCATGGAGTACCAAGAAACACGAGCCCTGCGTACTTTTTTTATGGGATAAGACAGATAACAGGCAAACGGGTCTCTTGAAGGTAAGAAACAACCGTGCCCTACAAACACCAAACACGTTGTAGGTGCGCCGCAGCTCCGTGGACGGGCTGTTAGACCTTATGTGTAAGTCGAAGCTTCCTTCCTATGGGCTTCCTGAGAAATTGTGCAACTGGATCACCAGTTTTTTGGCAGAGCGGAGAATTAATTTATTCAGGTCGTAGTCGACAATGCATGCTAGGAGTCCAAGCCTGTCAATGCTGGTGTTCTTCAAGGCTGTGTGCTTTCTCCCACGTTGTTTCTTCTACATATCAATGACATGTTGCAAATGAGTAACACTCATTGCTATGCGGACGATACAACTGGGGATGCCCGCATTTGACCGCATCCATCGTAGAGCGTCTCGAATCGTTGACGATCGAGCTCTTTCCAATTAGCTTGATTCTTTGGCGTTGCGTAGTGATATCTGTTTACTCAGTGTCTTCTACCGCATTTACCACGGGGAATGCGCTGAAGAGTTGTTTGGTCTAATTCCTGCCGCTGAGTTTCACGTTACGACATCGCGACAGAGCTTAAAATTCCACGCCTATCACCTTGATGCGTGGCGCTCCTCTGTACCGTGCGATTTCTAAGGCATTTTTTGCCTTTGTAGTTTTGCCTTGGTATTTCGTTCCACAAAGGCGTTGTAACACCTTTGTGGAACGAATTGACCGGACCAGACCGGAACACTACATTGTCATATGGCAGGAATAGATAAGGCGGAGGATCTCTACCCGGTCGAGTTGCTGCATAGCACTCTACCATCAGTGGTCATGTTGGTAGTGACCCAGCTAACCAGTACTCGCCTCTTACGAGCTGTCTGGTAGGAAGGCAGTTGGTCTATTCTACACATAGGACCCAGACCTACACGGGGAAAACTTGCCTAGATTCATCCACGTACACTAAGAAACACGCCGGTTTCGAGACTTTTGATATTGTAATATTAAAAATCTAAATGATTTATGTCCAAAAGTCCGTTCTGAGCTCCTAATTTGCACCATAATTTATTCTACATCGCTGGAGTTAATACATTTTGATAAACTTCACAAACAAAATTAACATGTTCAAAAATTTAACCAACGTAAGCTGACGTCCATCACTCAAACGTAAGCCCCGGGTTATTGGTACCTACGTAACTTTGGAAGACTTTTGGATATAACTTTGGAACTTTGGATTTAAAAAATTCATTTTCGCAAGAAACTTTCGCAACATTTTGACGTGAAGTTGTTGCCCAGATGTTTGATTCTGTTTGTTATACTTAAGAAAGCTCTTTTTAGGGTTCTGTACACAAAGGGTGAAAACGGGACCCTATTTCGCCGTTATATTTCTGCTGCCACTATTACAACAAATACTAAAAACAAAATAAAATATTTTAAGGGAGCCCCATAAAACAAACACGATTTATTAGCCATTCTTACAAATAATGATACGAAACGCTTCAAGCGCACTTGGCTGGCTTTTTATACAAATTTCGACGGGAAGTCAACTTTTTTTTGTATTATGTGAAATGTATGCCTAAGTGTAACCGACAGACATTCCAATACACACTGCTGTCTAAGCAACGTGGGTCCATTTATTACTAGCTGCACCCACGATTTTATCCATGATCTTGCATAAAACAGAGAGCGACAGTTTTTCTGTCACCCAGACGAGCAGCAAAATAACTGAATAAATATAGGCAATAAAATAAAGAAGTCTCAAATCACAAGTTTGTTTAAAACAATCTAAGAGCAAACTGATCTGAGGCTATTAGTATTTTATAAGGGTTTTACTTATCTTTACAGAGTTTCCCTGATAAAATTACCCAGTCTAAAATGACCCATACGTTCAAAATTCCCCGTTTATTTTGGGATTCAATTTATAATGGACAATTGAACCATTTATATCGAGAGCTGTTGTTTATAGTTGTAATTTCTGAACTACAAAACTTGACAAAAATAACGGCATCGCGTGTCTCTGAAAAAACCCTAACAACAAGTTGCCCTATACGGGAATCAAACCTGGGTCCTCGTGTGTCAAAATTAATTACGATCGATCACAGAGAGGATGTATTATTTATAATTTGGATACTTTGGCATGAGCATAAGCAGCGGCCATTAGTGAAATTTAATTAATTTGCATCAAGTTGAATATAACCATAAGTCATGACACAAAGAGTCATGACAAGCTCTTGGGAAAAGAGGTGGCATGCGGTGACTCATCAAGTGAGATTTGGTGGCGTCGAAATACAAGATACAATATTTTTTTCATATTTACAACACTTGTGGATTTGACTAAGCAACATTTATATAACTATTTTTATACAAAAATGCCACTAAAATTAGGTTATTTTACTCAAAATGTACACAATATTCACTGATTGTATGAAAATCGCGTTAATTTATTCACTCTCTCCCGACAAAACTGCTATGGTAAATTTGACAGATAAGAATTAAAAAAATATTACATCTGTCTGCAATCGATCTGCAATGGCGGACAACGATCAGCTGATTATAGTTAGTGGCGGTAAGGTTGCATAAAAATATTAGGTTATTAAACTTAAACATTATGTATATCTCCTCAATTCATTAATGCGACCCCCGAATTGCATTTTTGCGTATCTCTTTCATGTTGCTGAGTAAATAAAAACAAAATATGTTTACGAGACATACGCTTATATGGGTTTATCTTAATCTATCTATCTATATGAAATAATAAAACTGATTTTTTGTCTGTCTGTCTGTTTGTCCCTGCTAATTGGATAGGGCAACTTGTTCTTACGATTATTTTCAGTTTATCTGAAAAACATAGCGTTTCCTGACCTGTGACATCGTAGGTATAGTCCTAGTCGTACCCTTTTAAAGATATGAGCGTGAAGATATTTTCTTTTTAAGTGTAATTCAATACAATTTACTTGTTTTTCACCTATCCAGGTCACACCAGCATTTGCTTATTGGTGTGGAAAGGTTGTACATTCAGTACGTCCCACCCACACAGCTACAGGGAGAGGGGGTCCCCCCTACTTCCACATGAAACGCAAACTTTTTATTTACCTTGCAAACGTGATGTGGAGACTTTAAATTTTTGTCACAGTAAATTTGGAACGACTAATTTATGTTGAAGAAAATATAGTCACGTTGTAAAGTGGTAATATATTGGTTCAAGTACTTTTTTAGAGATACCTACATGAATTGTGTAAATGAAACTACTACTACTGTTTATCCGTCTGTCACCGGGCTGTTTCACATAAACCGTGGTAATTAGACATTTGAATATTTCACAGATGTTTTATTACTCTTTGCCACTTTTAGAACAAATACTAAAATAAATATTTAAAGATAAATATTTAAAGGGACTCTCATACAATCTACCTGTGTTAGTCCGTAGGTCTGTTGGTCCATTGCCTTACCTATTCCTGCCGCCTTCCAGGGTTGTCGTGTTTCGATTCAGAGAATAGGGCTGCTGGTAGACCTGCACATATGGTCTAAAAGCCGGACCACAGTTAGTGACACATCTAAGACATCGCTGGTGTCTATAAGCCACGGTTGTCTCGTACCATCAGGGGACCCGTATGCTTGTCCGCTGTCTTATCCCATAAAAAAGCAACGAAAATTGCGGTTAATATCGTCATTTCTACAAAATATATCACAGATAATGAAGCCCATTTTCTAATTCGATTACCAAAATGCGGTTGTTGTTTTTGGTTATTACGTCGATGACAAGCGCTGTGAGACCATTATTCGAAATTATTATTAAGATTTTCGTTATTAATTTGGATTTCGGTCTCGTTTAATTTATATTGATAATTCGTATTGCTTTGTTAATGCCAACTGCGGGTTTGATTAAGATTAGGCTTTTGTGAATTTTCGCCTCCGAGTTGTAAGTACGTCTTGTCATTTGATGTTGAAGTTTCTAACACTTCCATCTATCACGAGTTATTTTAAGTAATTGATATCGATGAATTTGGAAATTACACTCGACGACGTGTCGCGAATGTGAAGTATTGCTAACTCTTTCTAAATTTGACAACGTCAAAATAAAACGAAGTAGGTTTTTGTTCCAATAAAGTATTTATTTTCTCATAAAAAGACAATAAATTGCAACGGTATGCCTCAAATAGCTTCCTGCGCATGATACTGGCCACACGGAAGTGGACACTTCTTGCCAATTGAACCTGTATTGTGCTGTGTATCGTCACTGATCACCCGCATCAGACATCTTGCGTCATTTGATTGATGAATAAGAGTTAAAGATGTTTGTTTTTAAAATCCATGTAATTCTTTCCTAAGCTATTATTTTGGTTCTCTGTTGGTCTATAAATTTGACGAAAGCTTCATAGCGGTCACCTTCTCTGTCTCTCTCTCTACTAAGATACCATCAATCTTCTGTCTCATTTAACCGAATGTCAGTTGAAAGCCTAGCTAGTCTTCTCTATCTATAATAATAATATATAGTTGCCTCTATGGCCGAGCATAGTTGAGTCCGAGTTTGAAGTACGAAATCCCGGTTAGGGTAATTTGATCTTATAACTTTAACTGAATAAGATTTTGCCTGAGTATTAACAGCAAAAACGAAAATACATCATCTGTGAAAATTTTAACTTTCAAACTATTACGGTTTGTGAGATACAACCTGGATACAGATTGACACACATACGGTCAGACGGACAGCGGAGTCTTGGTAATAGGATCCCGTTTTTAATCTTTGGGTACGGAATCCTAAAAAGTTGTTACACAAAACATTTAATGATTCAAACATATTCTCCCACATTCTGGTATGCAAATAAACAAATTATTTATATGTATAACTAATATTATTATAGACTAATTTGCTAAACATTAATTCACACCTGACTTAGTTTCAATCCTATCTATCGTAAACTATCAGTTTAGTAGATTATCACTATTATGTACTGATAATCTAGAACGTTATAGTAGGAGAGCCCAAGAGGAGATTTAGGGATTAATTCGGGTGAGTCCCATAATGATATGGTAGTCACATAATGATATCGTTAAACATGTTATATAAGATGTAAATAAAACCGTACGTGCAGGCTAGACTTTCAAAATTTTTTTGACTTGAAAATTTACTGGAAGATACGGTGGGTACATTACATTCCAATCAGTACATATTTAAATAATATAACTGCAACGGAAAGTAGTAGGAGGGTCAGAAATGCTATAACAAGTAATTAATATTCATCAGCCCTTTGACAAACTGACTGATAGACATTTTTTTGTCATCGAAGACATAGCAGGCATGTATATTGTATACTGTCAATATCTAACTCTCTCGCATAAAAATAACGGTCTGTAATAAACCTCACCGCCTTAAATAAATACTTCACGTAACAACTTAACTGTCTATTGAACAAAACCTTTACTAATCCTAAAAGTTGGTCTAAAAAGTGAGATTACATACTCAACGTACCAACCAAATTGCATTGCTCGTGATTAGTTTAAAAAATAGTAAAGCTCGGCCGTTCAGAGAATGCGTTCCTGACACCTATCAGTTAGTCACGACTAGTGATGGGCACAACATAACACTGAGTTCGTTACCGTTCCTTCAAAATGAACCGCCGCGTTATTTTTTAGATTATTTTCGTTTTAATTAAATAATCTAAAAAATACAAATATAAAACGCTGACATAATCTTGTAATAGCGCAGTTTAGATTTAGAAAAATATTGTTTACCAAGTTATTTGACTCAGTTTGCCACAATATTATAACCTTAATTGATTATTGATATAATACTGTTGTTTTAATGCTCATCAATTGTTAAAACAGTAAACAACCAGCAATAATATTTTTATCTTAACTGCAACGTCATTGCAAAGTTACGTCGTCAGTTCAATCGCGACGTGTCAGGAATGTATTCTCTGAACGGCCGGAGTATAAAATCCAATAAGTTCTCATGAAGCTCAGATGACTACGCTTTTAGCTTACTGGGCTCCCCTTATGTTATATCTTCTAACTTGAAAATAATGTATATTTCAGTTCCAATAAAATTTTCTCTGAAACCTCACCGATTCATTAACATCATGCTCGACAATGGTCATCCTTCAGTTGTCAAACAATACAAGTATTAATTGGTGGCTTTCCGATCTGACTCGATGTAAGTACTAGCTACAATTAATGGAATGATATATGTTTCTATGACATTTTTCCACTGAGATTTATTTAAGCGCCATCTATAGTATGCTCAAGAATACAGTATTTTATCAATATAAAGGTTTATTAAGGTTATAACTAAGTATATAGTATAAAACAAAGTCGCTTCCTCTTCTCTGTCCCTATGTTTGCTTAAATCTTTAATACTACGCGGTATCTTTTAATAAATATAATGATTCAAGGGGAAGGTATTTGTATATATAATACATGCATAATATAGAAGAGAAACACTGATAATTTTTGAGATTTCTAATATGATGTTCGTAAACACGTACATTTTTTGCGCTTACATTGCAAACCTGAATAAACCCTTATGAGATAAATAAAAATAATGTACTACAGTATTATACACCTTAAAAAGGTCTACAAAAAGTCCACAATAGCACACGTCTATCTCTTAGAGATAAACCACAATAACCACTTTTTATCCTTTACTTTTTACTTAAAATAATGGCTTATTTACGAAGCGATTTTAAGCAATACAGCATTAATCCTTATCCAATGAAGAATCTCAAACACATTGTAAATTTAATATAAATCAATATGGCCCTTTATAACATGTAATTTAAATAAATACATTCGAAGATATTACAGATTTAAAATGCAAGGAAAACAATCTTCCACTAGTAGAGTACTACATTGTCACTGAGCGACATACGCTGTATTTCAATTTTATTATAAAGAAGTTTCTTGTGAAATGATTTCAATTGGTCACCGTGAACATTTCTTTCTAATTATGAGTGATTTGATTGGTCAATAGACTAGCGGGAAACGACGAAACACTGCATTCTTAATGCGAACATGGAATAGCTGCAAAGATATTAAAATAAATATACATATTCGTGGCCATATCGCCGAATCTAATCAAACTTTTAAATTTCGAATGTTCTTGCTTAAAATCTTCTCTGTGGTGTAACGGTTTGGCTGCCGCCTGTCAAGGTACTTTATTCTTGCCTTCAAAATATGATCAAATACTTACAGGATATAAAATAAAAATATCTTCACGCCCATAACTTCGAAATAGTAGGTAGAGGCATATACTTAGGGTCCCTCTACCCACGATCAGTGGATATTAAGCCCCATGACAAAAAATATAGGTACACACTACTTTTTAAATAGCTTTAATAAGGGAGCGAAGCTGTGGGCACCAGCTAGTGATGTTTGCCTACCTATAGATATCTTGTAGCAATAAACAATCCTGTTTGTGGTTAGTTAGCTTGGATAAGCGATGGTATTGCCGATCGATATTACCACAATGTGCCCTACATTTCGATATGATTGTTAGAGTATTTGAAATAGATGTCAAATATTCTAATAATTTACCGTAATGTTACATGTTTACTTGAGATTCTTTAACAAAACCTGTCTCCAATATCAAACACCTATCCTAGTCTCATAAGGACGGCTTGTTTTGACTTGTAATAATATAAGTACAAAATGTGATTAATAAGACTTTAATTATTGTTTTAAAATATTATTGAAAAACCTGTGCTCGCGACTTCGTCCGCGTTTTTATTTAAATAATTTATTATAATATACATTTCTAGAATAAAATTCTAAAATAAAAGTAGCCTAAGTCGTTCCTTATTCTATTATCTGTCTGCCAGTGAAAGTTCCGTCAAAATAGGTTCAGCCGTTTCAGACATTATCGATGTCTGAAACGGCTGGACCGATTTTGACGGGAATTTCATTGGCAGACAGCTAATGTAATAAGGAATAGCTTGGGCTTTTGTTATTTTAGAAATGTATGAAGAATATAATTACCTAAATAAAAACACGGATGAAACCGCGGGCACAGCTAGTCTGTAATATGATCTTAATATTTGTTCGTTTGCAGTAGCATGGACCTGCTTATCCATATGACTAAATCTGTTGCTAAGCACAAAGCCTGAGAATGACTAAACCGATTTCATTTTTGCTGCATTTGAAGACGCAAGATTCTTATGAAAAAAATACTGGGAGAATTTTATGGAACATAGAAAAAAATTTTTTTTCTTCCCATACAAACTTATTAGCTGTCAATGTCGCCTGATGTCTGTCGTGGTATGAAGTTCGCCGGGACAGCTAGTTACATAATGATATTATGTAACTAGCTGTCTGTTATTTACTATAGATACTTTTTGTGATGTTATCAAATGAGTAAATCGATGAAAAGAATTGCAGTACGAGGACCTACATTCTCGACCCTTCCGCTTTTAGAGCGGTGTTGCCAGATGTACGAAAAATATCGTACATGTACAAGTTGTTAGGATAAATATAAGATTTGTCAATAACGAAATCGGGTTTATATGTTACTATGGCCAGAGTAAATAATATTTAGAGAAAACTCAAAAAAATCGCCACTGTTCCTAAACTTGGATCTGTATTAATAAATATTTTAATTTGAAAAAAAAGGTTTTTACACAAACATTTGGTTTTTGAATAGAAATATTTGGTTGACATCCCCTTTGCTATAAAAATACCAAGAATTGGAACTTAGAAGGTATTCCCAGACCGTTATAATTTAAGAGTTTTTAAGAACTCACTCGTGTTTATAGGCATCATTTAGCTTAGTGTATTTCCACCTTCAACCTTTACACTTCCCATCAGGTGAGGTTAGGGTTTAAGTATACATATCTATCATATCCTTTATTTTTTTATTATTTTTTTTATAGTATAAGACACCGAACAGGCACACGGGTCTCCTGATGGTACGGGACAACCGTAGCCTATAGACACCATAGATGTTGTAGGTGCGCCGCTGCCCTGTGGTCGGGCTGTTAGACCTTATGTG